>QXTE01000111.1:4767603-4822820 GCA_003942145.1 Platysternon megacephalum
GGGCTGGGGGTGTGTGGAGGTGCAGGTCAGAAGGCTGGGGGGGTTCAGGGGTGAGGGCAGAGGGCTGGGGGTGTGTGGAGGTGCAGGGCAGAAGGCTGGGTGTGGGGGGGGTTCAGGAAAGAGGGCTGGGGTGCTCGGCTCGTGGGGGTGCTGAGCCCCCTGCCCTGAGCGGCTCATGGCAGGGGGCTGGAAGGGATATGCCCTGTTCCACACGCTTCCCCAAGGCCCCGACCCTACCTCTTCTCTGTCTCCTCTACAGAGCAGCGAGCACGCTGCGGCTCGGCTCGGCTCCGCCCCCTTCCCCCGGGAGGGAGGAGGAGGAGGGGCAGGAAAGCTCCAAGCTGGGGGAAGAAGCGGGGGAGGGGGGAGCTTGGCTGCCGCAGGACCAAGCTTCTGCCTCCTGCCCCCGCAGGGGAGAGCGGTGGGCGGGGGGCTGAGTGGGGCTGGGACTGCGGCAGGCAGCGGCGTGCCACCCAAAATCAGCTTGCGTGCCATGTTTGGCACGCATGCCGTAGGTTGCCGACCCCTGCTCTATACTTAGGTTGACTAACACTTATCATTATAAAAGATTTTTGCAACTTGTATTTGAAAACCTCTAACAACTCCTTTGTTTGCAACAGGCTTTTGAAATTCAGCAATGGGAAAGCCTTCAGGCTAGAATTATGCCTTTTCTTTGTCCCATGAACTTCTGTTTGGGTTTGGCTGAGATATGAGCTTCTAACAATCGCTCTTTCCTTTCTCTCACTTGTGCTTCCACCAGAACATTTTTAGAGTTGCGCATTGTGATTCTGGCAGACCAGGTGCCTGCTCATGCCGAAGTCCCAGGTCAATTCACCTGTGTATTAGTGTAGATCAAAGTAATTGTTAAATGTATAAGAATGTATTTGGTGTTTAAACTTCATGAAAACTAATGGGATGTTGCATGCATTGTTGTCACTTATCAGTATCCTATTATAATGTAGTAGCAAACGTTTACATTGTGTGTAGACCTGTAACTAAATAACTCCAAACAAGAAAGAAACCTTGTGAAAAGCAAAGGAAGAACTTTAACAGAAAAGTGCTAATTTCTAAGCAAGTGGTCATTGTGTGTGATGATCAGAGGTTCAAGACTCAAAATGCATTCCTCACTCTCTGTCATCAAAGGAAAAGCCCACGTGGGTAGTGATACTGTCAGCTTGTTTTCTGTGAGAAGAAGCTATAAGAATGGGTTCAAAGAAAGATCCTGGGTCTCTGGACTGTTTGGATTCTTACAGGGAAGTGTACCAGATGCAAAGTGAAGCTCCCCAGAGAAAATCTGGGTACCCTGAAAAGACTTTTGGGAGACTGGCAGTTTATTATATCACTGCCACCATTTAGAATTACAAACTGTTACTCACCTGTGCATATGTTTTACCGACTTTAACCTCTCAATAACTCTCATTTCCTTTTCTTAGCTAATAAAAGTTTAGTTAGTTTACTATAGAATTGTCTGCCAGTGTTGTCTTTAGTGTAAGTTTTAGAGTACCAATTGATCTGGGGTAAGTGACTGGTCTCTTGGGACTGGAAGCAATGTAAATGTGATGTGATCTTTGGTGTAAGTGACCACTTATCACAAAGTCCAGTTTGTCTGGGTGGCAAGATAGACTGGAGACTCTAAGGGAACTGCCTGTGACTCCATGGTAAGACTGTGATCCAGGAGTTCACATTTGGTAATGGCTGCTTGGTGAAATCTAATTATAGGACACACCACCAGCTTGGGGTGTCTGCCCTGTTTTCTGACAGTCTGCTCTGAGGTGGGCACTTACAGTTGTGAGCCACTCCAAACAGCATGACACACATAATAGGATTTGTTTATGCCTTTTACCTTAAAAAAACACACACAAACCTTGGGAAATTATACACACCAAATGACATTAAAAATGTTATTTAGCTTTCAAAGTCCAGTGTTCAAAAGTTAGGAAGTGCCAGAATTAAGGTTGCTTGTGCAAACTCAGTTTGGCCCCCATGTGTGTAGGTATTATGAGACAGTCTTTAATTACATGGTGACAGGCTATTTTTTCCAAGGGACCCTGCCTCACTGGATACACAGGATGGACACACAAAGGGGCAGAAGTAAGGTTGCTCAAGCAACAGTAAATCTGGCATTTGTCAGTTCTGAGTGCCAAATGTTGCAACATTTTCTTAACATTGTTTTTGTACATAATATTAGTTTAACGTGCCACAGCCTCACATTCACAAAGAGCAAATCCCCATTATATATTTATGAAAGTATATAGGTACAGTTGTCTACCAAGTGAAGTAGAAGGTAATCTCCACTATCACAGGTGTCAGTCACTGTTACATTCAGTTTATCATCAGAAGAGTTGCAAACACACTTTCTTGGGACTATGTGACAAACGTTATGCAATCTGAATATATGACTGCATTGATACTTACATTTTTTTCAGCCACCCTTGCTCCTAATTTTCCTGCTTCAGTAATCAATCAAATGATGTTAGTGCTGCTCTCCTCCTAGCAATCTTCACCTTTGTGCAGTTTGCATGCTAATTTGCCAGAAAACGACACCGTATTTGCATGTTTTTTCCCATCTAATTTGGAGCATCACAATTTAAAGCAGGTGTGACACAAATAAGGCAACTTGAGCAATCAGCGCAGGTACAGATTTGTGGATTGCATAAGAATTTGTTTGGAGTGTATTTTCCTGTCTATGATAACGTTCATTTTAATTGTTGGGGGAGGGGGGTAGCGAGGGGGAGAAGCTGAGCAAATTGAAAATAGAAACTATGTGTTTGTTTAGTGTTAAAACTTCCATGGAGTAACCTGGGTTGTTAAGATTCTTTTGTGTGCCTTTGAATATGGTGCCTGCTGACCCACAGGGAAGTTTGCTAGGGCCTGCGTAGGCAAGATGATGAACATCCCCTGCAAGGCCCTGGACAGGAGCTGATGTCTGTCCAATGGGAGTGAAACATACTCAGCTCCTCACACTGGGCCCTGAATTTGACACCTGCCTTCTGTACTTAACTAAGGCCAGGTGTACAGTACAAAGTTTTGCTGGCATAGCTATGTCGGCCAGGGGCATGAAAAAACACACACCTTAGCGATGTTACCGAAATATCGGGTCCGCCTAGCTGAGAGCCCACCCATTTGCCTGCTGACACTTTAACAGAGAATTACACAGAGAACAGAGGGAATTATGGCCTAATTTAAAATCTTATCACAAGATTTTTCTATCTACACCGACCGCTAACGGGGACGGGACAGAAGGATTTCACTTGACCTCAGAGCTTCATTGCACGCGATGGCTTCCACTCTGAGGAATTATGAATGAGAGGCTCAGTTCCGCTCCCACTCCAACGTTCAAACGTATAAGGCAGAAAAACATTAACCGGTTAACCAAAACAAAACAAAACAGAACTAGATAGCGTTTTTTTATTTTATTAGGACTCACCTTATCGGAACACGAACCCCAGGGACTGCGGTGAAGCAGAGAAAGAGGGGCTAAACACCCCGTTGGCGCCGTTCCCAGTTCTTCGCAGCCATCCGGAGTCCAATGTCCGAGCTAGGAGGGTCCCATCTGGGGGTGCCAGAAACTGTTACCGAAATATCGGGTCCGCCTAGCTGAGAGCCAAATACAGATAGGCAGAGATAAGGAAAGAGAGGCTTTATTTGCAAAATAAAGGAGAGCCTTGCACCTTGGTACAAAGACTCTGACTTACACAAGTTTTACAGATCCTTTATACACATTCAGATAGAGACCCTTGCCGTGTTAACACTTGATTGGTGGTTCCAGACCTTGTGCTTTTACTATTTGGTTAGTGAAAACTAGTTTGGAACCAGCATTTCCTGGCTTAAGGGATTAGAAAAAACAGTTGAAAAGTTCAGGGTTTTGTTTTTAGTGTGGCTTCTGCTTTCCTTTAGTGGCCACTAATACAAATTGCCATAGGGGTTTTCTCAGGGAAGGGAAATTACTTGGTGACTTTCACAGCGACATAGCTGAGCTGGCAAAATCCCCAGTGCAGTCACTGCTAAGCTGCCACATAGAGCTCTGCTGAATGGATTATAAAGATCTCTGTTTGTCTCAAGAAGGTTAACATTCCTTACCTCACTGAGGCTGTAACCACACTGGCACTGTGCAATCCAATGGAAGTGGAGGGCACTCAGCTCCTCACAGGACTGGGCCTGGAACTTGACACCTGCCTTTGGTACTTAACTAAGGCATTGCCTTCTTGTAGGATGGTCACTAAAGGATAACAACCTACTGCTGCTTCTAAGATGTTCCTTTAGCTGAAGTGCTAGAGAGCCATGCAATGGCACTGATAGGCCCAGGTTCTAACCTTGTAGATGACCTACGTAGAAAGGTGTTATAAGACCTTTCCTAGCTTGAGAGAATTTGCAACTTCCTTATTTTCACCACTTTCTTATTTCTATCCCGCTGCTCACCCTTGTAGAATTATTCAATTTGACAGAAATATTACATGGAGACCCTGCACTATATATTTTTATTCCCAGTGAAGGGGAGTGTGCTGTTATCATAGGCTGAGTGCCCCACGGTTCATGACCTGCTCTAGTGTGCCACTCAATCCATTAGTAATACAGTCCCTCAGGCATTCAATGATGTCAGAGCTGTCGAGATAAATTAAAACCTGTTCAATCTTTACTGTCACGTCAGCTGCTGGTACTTTTTCTTTCCTTCTTTAAGTAAACTTCCTGTTGGATTTAGAATGTTCAAACTTTCGACGGAGCGATACAGTGCAGAAGATTTTCATAAACAGGACTTCAGATTGCCCTTAGCAGAAGGTGAGCTTTTCAGACTGAAGACACTATTTTCTTCCTCTGAACTTTTTAAATCTTCATACATACAAGATATAAAGTGAGGAGGCATTTGTGGAAAAATAATATCCACTTAGTTCTTTGTCACCTAAATCTCTAAACACCTGGATACAAATACCCTTGACTTTTTGGAGGGTGCGGGAGTGAAATCTGAAACAGGGATGGGGATAGGGTGACCAGACAGGAAATGGGAAAAATCGGGACGGGGATGGGGGGTAATCGGAGCCTATATAAGAAAAAGACCCCAAAATCGGGACCTATAAAATTGGGACATCTGGTCACCCTAGATGGGGATCCAAATTTTGCAGCTGGCTTTATTTCTGTGGTGGAGTGAATCAAATCCTGGATCAAAACATCACTGAACTTTGGAGGAGTTTGGAATCCAGATAGGAATGTTGCAAAATCTAAGACACCTGTCCTTCCCCAACACTCCTCAGGAAATACTGCTCATTTTTGCAGATTGGAAAATATTCAGGTAACATACTGTTCATCCCCCACCCCCACCCCCCCACCACTTGTGTGCCCTAGTCCTTCTGGGTTCCTTTTGGGACCAGAACCAGAAGAGGCTGTTCTAACTAGATTTTTGGCCTGACCTGTCTGAGGAATAATTGGGTCTTTCATGGAAAATTCCTTCCCCTTCTGCAATTTCGGAGATAGTGTGCTAGATCAAGGTCCCACTGTGTTCATAGAAGCTGAAGGGAATGATCCAGTTCTGTATTATTTAGCTCTGCAAAGCAATTTGGGCTATGGTTTGGCTGAAAGACACTCTTCTGAAATTGTCTTGTGTTGTATTGTATGCTCTGCGGACACTCAGGCTGTAGCCCAGTAATATACCAGGATTAAATCTTAAATTTCCTTCCACTGCAAACATATCCTTGAATTAATTGTTTCTCAACAATAGATAATGAAAACACTTGCCTGTATTTTATTTTTAAATAAACCAGGTGAGGGTCAAGAGCAGATAGAAAACACACTGATTAATGAACATTTTTTAACTTTCAACAGATGGAAAATTAATTAATTTTCTGTAAAACGATGTTGTTTAGATTAATACTTCATGGGGATCCACATAAATCCTTTAAATGAATCCCAGCCCCAGTTGAAAGTACAGACGGCTGAGAGGCTGTAAGGAAGTTTGCCACCAGCAGACCAGTTTTGCAACGGGCTCCCTAGGGAGGAGGAGAGAGGACGGGATACATGACAACTGGTTGAAGTGAAGCAGAAGATCTGGAGTTTTTCAAATATCATCTTTAAACAAGAGGAAAAATCCTTCATTTGAATATGAGTTAAAGGCACATCTCTAAGGGCCAAATCCTTTATTCAGGCAGCCAATGAGGGTATTAGTTATTAATGTCTACCGTGGTGGAGCTTTTGTGATTTGGACATGGATCCATTTCATATGGGGCACTGAACAACCATCACATATCGACAACGTTCAGTCACTGCTGACCTGAATTGAATTCAAACTCCTGACCAAGTGGGGCAGTGTTTTTTCTGGTTTGGGGATTGCTGTTTTTCTTTTTAAAATGGTGTTTGTCTGATTTTAGTGAATATAAAGTTTTCTTGATATTTATGCTTTTGCAGGTATTCACAGGACCTGCAGCATGAAGATAGCAATAAAAACCCATCTCAGCTGCTGGCAATGTATGTATTTATGACTGGGATGTAAAAACATTTGCTCTGGGTTAAAGCCTGATAGAATGGCTCAGAGCCCAAAGGAGAACTTTTGTTTTTCAAAAATCCTTCCCAGATCCCTTCGGCCATTCTGAATTATACCAATGGAAAACAAATGTTCTTTTTTAAGATGAACTTGTATGGCCAAAGCTGTATAAAACATGGGGGAAGGGATCAATGAAATTTTATTTGGATTTGGTTTACCTTCCCTACATGTTGCTTTGAAATCTCACACAAAAACAGCTCTGTGTATGATTTAAAATAATAAATCTTTCCAAAGATCCTGTGGATTTCACTCCAATTCAGCCCAGATTCACTCAGTTCTTGTCACAGGCTTGCTCAGCAGTTTGGCAGTAAACCTTTCTGCGAGCCTGAGCCAAGCCTGGGGTTTGTAACTAAGTCTGGGACTATGAGAGTTTGTCATAGCATAGCTCAAACAAAACTCCGGATGCTCAATGCAAATGTCATACCAGGATATTAGTCCATAATGTGGAATTCTATTTGGGGGCTAGATTGAAATCTTGCACGCAATGAAACCATAATGTGGACTAATATCCTATGCGGTCTGGAAATTTTAAAAGACCCCAAAATAAATTTATTTTAAACCATTAGATTACAGGACAAGAGGCTTTTTTTTTTTTTGCTAGTTAAAAACATCTAATGGGTTATTTTAGTATGCAGACTTACAGTACAAAAGGAGTCTGAAGCTAATAGGGTCACTATTTCTGAGATAAAAAGCCTCTCGTAAGGGCAATAGTACCCAAAGAAACACTTGTTATAGGCTTGTGTCAACAGAACCTGGTCTATGATCCATGAACTATAGTTTCCAGGCATGCTATAGTGTGCAATCTCTAACTCCTACAAAGCTGATGTGATGGTAGCCTGACGTGTCAACAATTCATATTTTAATAGCTCCCTGTTATAATCAAATTCTGCCTTGCTTGCACACATGCATCAGAGGACAGAATTGTGCCCCAAGCAGTTACCTTCTGCAACCAGTATAATCCATGTTTACCTTTCCTGTTTATCTGTTTATTCTAAGTTTGTAATGGTTAGTCTGCCTGGAAGGAAGGCTGTAGCTATGTAAGGCACCTGCACCCCCTGCTCTGACAAGAGCCCCACAGCTGGCCAATTCAGTTCCCAAGGCATGTGGTCCTTGTTGGGAAGGATGCATACCCCTAGTTATCCAGGGAACACACTGATTAAGCATGTCCCCAGGCAGCCTCTGTGAACAAAGAGCTATAGAATCCATGTCTATAATTCACTTTAAGTTGCCTTCTGCTGGTGGAACCCCACTCCCACTCCAAGAGGAGAGCACTGGCCCAAACACTTCCTGTTCTTCCTTGGCACAAATTGCCCCTTGACACCAGAGCCCCACTGGTGCAATGGGGCCCAGTTTGGTTTTGGTTCAGCTCCACTATATTTTTCTTTGTAAGCAGCTACGGTTAGTCTAATTTGACTTAAGACAATAACTCACCTTCCTAAGAGCCTATGGGTTTTGCTTCATATTGAGCCCCAGATCCACTCAAACTCATCCTAGAACTGCTCAGAAAGTTGGGAGCCAAACCTACGCTGTTTAAGGTAGGTGCATTTTTGATGGGACTCTGACTGAAACCTGCAAGAAAAAGAAAATTAATAGAAAATGCTGCAAATCTGAGCCCAGGTTCTCTGTTACCCCACATCCCTCATAGCCTCATTGACACCAGTGCAACATGGCTGTAAAATGCTACCACATCAGCGTGGGAGTGTTTTGCACTCACTCTTACAAACTTTGCTTTGGCATAAATGACTAACACAAGGTACACAGCAACAATGAATTGTTGGGACTTTATTATAAACCTGCAATACAAGCCAGCCAAACCCAAAGGTTCACGGAGGTTCACAAACCTTTCAGTGAACTCGGGCCACCTTTCAAGCAAATCTGAGACAATGAACTTGCTTGGAAAGCAAGACTCTGCAGCTGAACCTAAAAACCCAGTAGGGTTTTGAACCCAGCCAACCCATTTGTTCTAATACCCTTTCAGATCCAGAACACAGAAGCCTGGTCTACACTTAAAAGTTAGGTCAACGTAGCTATGGCACTCAGGAGTGTGAAAAATCCACTTGGTATAGATGCAGTTTGGTCAACAGAAGAATATTTCCATTGACCTAGCTGCCATCACTCAGGGACGTGGTGTTCTGACAGTGACAGAACCCCATGCCACACCCCATTGCTATAGGTTGCATCTTGGGCGGCGGGTACCATAGGCTGGGGGAGACTGTGCCTCCCCAAACAGCAGGCGTGGCCCCGCCCATGCTCTGCCCCCAGCCTCCCCCTTCCCTCTCTGCGTGCAGCTCCATTCCCCTGTGCTGGCCCCGGTGCTCTGGCCCCAGTGCCCTCCTGGTGCTCTGGAGCTGGGGCCGCATGCCACCCGGCGCTCTGGGGTTGGCGGGGGGGCTAGCCTGGGGCAAGGGCTGGCAGCCAAGGGAGGGTGTCTGGGTTCCAGTGGGGGGGGGGGGGGGGCGGGGGGCTAGGCTCCCCCAGCCGGTGGTTCACACACCAGCCATGGGTTGCATCTACACTACGGGGTGATGCCAGCATAGCTACATTGCCATAGCTATGCCACTATAGTTCCTGTAGGGTAGACATAGTCGCAGTTTTCCCAAAGCTCGAGCAGAAAGCATGACTAGTGTCAAATTGCACAAAGAAGGGGGAGATGCTGTCAGGGCAGAACTCTCAGTCTGCACCTTCCGGAAATGCAGCCACAGGACAGATCTCCAACTTTGCTGCCAGCCTGTTTATTTCCCCTCTTATACCCAAATATCTTCTGAATTTATTTTTGGCCTTTATTCTTAAAAGGTGATTGCCTGAAGTGTCAGATGACTGCTAGCCTCCTTTAAGAATGGGGATGTATGCTGTCAGGCTAACTAGAACAATCTACATACAGGGTAAATGTGTAACTAGGGTCTGGAAGGGAATCCTGGACAGGAGCCAGAGTATTATTGACAGCCTGTAACTTTGCAAGCTCAGGAAGGATATTGTCTGGAATCATTACAGAAGACCTTGATCACTTCAGACGTGTGTGTGTGTGTGTGAGAGAGAGAGAGGGAATATCAGGAATAGTCTTTGCTCCTCGCTCTTTCCTTAAAATATTATTCTCAGTATGCTCAGAATACATAACCCCATTTGTCATATACCGCAATCACATAGAGAACTCTAACAAGGCCTTCCGTTGGAAGCAAAGTTTATTTTCAGCAGTAGATTTTAGCTAGAAGAGGGAAGTTCTGACTAGAGGCCCTGGCATTTCGCAAGGCTTAGCTAAATTGTTTGTGCCTGCTGGTTTCCACAATCCTCGCAGCATGGCGGTGTCACTTTATCCGCATGAACTTGGGTAAAGTGATAGTTTGATTAATGTCAGCAGTTCAGCACTGTTGAAGGTGCACTCGTCGCTCTTTCCTTGGCTGAAAAACAATACAGGTTTGTCACTTTCCAGAATAAAGACTGGAAACATCCTGAGCGCCAGCGGAGCCCAGGACTGGTGGAAAAGGAAAGGGGAAAAGAAAATGGCTTGTTGTTTAAATAGGGGGATAGTGAGTCGGTAAAGGGAAGACCTAGATGGCATATAAGATTATATTTAATGGCAAAGACCATTTCATTCCAATATTAGTATCAACATGACCTTCTAGAGAGTTACCAAATAAGTAAATCCGTCCACAAGAAATGCATTTCTTGATTTCTTTAAAAATAAACTGAACATCTTTGCTGTAGACCAGAGATTCTAACAATTAACACTGTGGCTTTGGGGCAAGGTTTTGTTTTGATTCAGTTTGCACAAATATTATTTCAGTCTTTGTTAGTTTTTTCTATTTTCAGTGACTCCAGCACCAGTCTATTTCCAGTTCTCTCTAGGGAGGAGAGTACCCAGCTAGATATTCCAGTCAGTGGCTTGAAGGAATGTCCCACAGAGAAGGTGGCATTGGGCAGGGTTCTGGCCAAGGTTTGTGGCATCGCTGGCAAACTCTCATCTGGGATTGCTTCACGGAGGATCAAGGGCATAGGCACAATGTTTTCATTTTCTCTGAAGGATTTAAGTTTCATGGGGCCCAGTCTTGCAAAGTGCTTCACGCTCCCTGGAGTTGCTCAACATCTTACAGGATTGGTCCCATAGTTGACACTGGTTCTAGCCACAAATTCAGTACAGTGAAAATGTGCTGTGTGTGTGTATGGAAAGATACATCTTTATATTATGCAGTTTTTCTTTAGTACTCATGATGTGCTTAGTGCTGTTCAAGATATGGGTTCATATCATGTATTACACACAATATACAACGTGTGTGTGTTTGTGTATATATCAGTCATATACATATAATGTAATGGACCTGCTGATTCATTACTGGGTACCTTTTCCATACCCCAATAGAATTGGAAGGGAAAGGGTTTAGCATTTGAAGAGTCCTCTGTTACCCAATTCAGTGCATTGCCAGTAGAGGGCTCTGTAGTCCCCAGAGTGCAGGAAAAGGAAGTAACATCCTGAGGTCAGGGGGATCAGGCTGGGCAGAGATTCAGAGGTTACATCATGCAAGCAGGAGCAGCAGGCGGAGAACTGGCTGTGTAGGAAAGGCTGTGCAGAGGCATCTTGAGAGCTGGGACTAGAAGGCTGAACCAGCCAGGGAAGCAGCCTGTTACCAGCTGCTGGCTGGAGTCCAGCAGTAGCAGCAGACGCATACAGGGCAGTTGCCTGTAAGGAGGAGGCAAGGGACAACTGCATGTGTGACGAGAGTAGGGTGACCAGATGTCCCGACTTTATAGGGACAGTCCCAATTTTTGGGTCTTTTTCTTATATAGGCTCCTATTACCCCCCACCCCTGTCCCGATTTTTCACATTTGCTGTCTGGTCACCCTAGATGAGAGCAAGATGGTGTGGAGGGGCTTCAGTGAGACCATGAACAAAAAGAACATAGATCTGGTTGGGGGAGTTACAGGTTGGTACTTCAATGCCTCGGTGAGGGCTGGGTTGGAGGAACTATTCCTGGCACTGGGCCTGAGGACGGTTACTTTGATACCCCTGTGCATTGGGTTAGGAACTACTTCGATGACCTTTTGTTGTAACAAAGTAACCGTGCCTAGGTATTGGCACCCTTTCTTTTCTGCCAGCCCTGGTAAAGGAGCCCCCTGTCATCTGAAATCTCTCAGGGTGAATGGAGACCCACTGAGGGCGAGAGCCTGTAGCGCCTAGTGTTTGGATGCCTACAGCGCTTGCCTCTGAATTCATGGCACACCCAGCACACCACCAAATATCTTGAGGGGAGGGAGATACCACAATACACGCAGCCACACCCTGCAGCGGGGCTGGTTACGAGATTTACTAAAGTAGCTGTTTTGTTCTAACAGTTTGACGGTAACCTTCCATGACACAAAAATTAAATAATTGACCGGCCCAGATTGGTTAAGCACCAGCCTCTCTCTTTCTCATTCAAATAATGTCACTTAGAGGCCTGACATAACATCAGCTGTGCCCGCAGAGACATTCCCAGGTCAAAACCAGGCCCAGCACATTTCCTGTGGGGAGGGAAGGGAGCTCTGTTTTTCTCTTCCCAAGCGCCACTTGTACTTTGCTGTCTTGAGGCAGATTTTTCACCTTCTAATGCTGGAGATGACTTGGGAGACTCCAGATGAGTCTCTGAACTGATAGGTTAGAAGGGCTGCTTCCCTAAGGCACCTTTTCCTCACTACTGTGCATCTACAACTCTAGGGTACGTTTGGGTTGCGAGGTGAACAGGCCTTCTGATTATGCAGTGACTTATGAATGCTACATAAACAAGCCAAAGACTCTACTCTTATTCAGCTGCAGCCTTCTTACTGTCGTTTTGACCCAGACAGCCTGATCTGGCTTCTTAACCTGAGTAATTGTTGATTGCAAGTTGAACCTAGGAGACCACAGCATTGTGGAGAGTGGTTTTTGTTGGTCTCTTTGAATCATCAGTATTAGCAACCCTCACTGCAGCAAGGACTGCTGGCAGCCCCCCATGCAACAGGAGAAAGGGAGCCTCTGCATCAAGGGGCGAAGGACTTGGTGGAACCCCTGACACCAGGGGATGGAGAGATGGTGAAAATTCCTGCAGCTAAGGGGGAAGCGACTGTTTAGCCTGAAGAGAGCAGATGGACCAGTGAGAATCCCTGAAATCAAAGGTGGAAGGACTGGTTTTGCCTGACCCTGGCAGTCCCAACTGCTATTTACTCCCCATGAGGTAATATGGGTCAATTTGCGTTATTATTATTATTTATATTAGCCCCTTTAATGGAGATGGGCCCTGCTCTGAGGAACTTAGATTTAAAAGGCACAAAGAAGACAGCAGGCAGTGGAAGGAGCAATTTTTGGAGGGTTTTAGACCCATGACTCCCCTGTGGCTTCTATGCCACCCTTGTGGAGAGGGTGGTAGCTTGGAGAATCCAGATGGAAAAGGCTTTACCTGCACAAGGGGGTTGTATGCAGTAGCGGCGCCAGCTTTGCCGGCGCCCTAGGCGGCGGCAGGTCCCGCCCCCAAAATCCCGCCCCCAACAGCGGCGGCGGAAGGTCCCGCCCCCAAATTTATACGGGCGGCGGGGGCGCAGGCGCCCCCAAAATAGCAGCGCCCTAGGCGACCGCCTAGGTCGCCTAATGGGAGCGCCAGCCCTGGTTGTATGGGGAAGAAACACACAAGCATGGCAGAAGCACTGACTACTGGTAGCACTTCTACAGTCAGGCACTGACTTACTAGGCATGGGCATCCTTAACTTTAGGCACTTCTCTAAGTGGGAGGATCCTTAGTGTCCCTGGACCGGGCCAGTGCTGGTTTTCCTACTGTGCAGAAGGATTTAAATGGAGCGGGAGAGCGTTTCCATCCCCACCCAACCTAAAGACACCACTATGAAGCAGGCAGTCTGGCCCAGTTGGAGACTTCATATTATCAGCCTCTTATATTATCAGCATCCTACCAATAAAAATCTGTCTGGCTCTCGTGGGTAAAGCAAATCATTGGAAGCTTCTCAATGCAGAGGTTGTCTCTGGTGCATTGTACAGTGCCAGTCACATAGCTGGCACTAAAAGGCTTTGACTGACCTGCACAGTGGCCTCTGGGAAAGTCTCCCCAGCTGAAAAGAAATCAGGATACTCACCGAGAGCTAAATGCTGTGTCAGTTTTCTTGAATCCCTGAGTTTCAAACACTGCAGTGTTTTGTTCTCCTGAACTTCAGTGACTGAGCAGCTGTTCCTAAACTATGCCTCTAATCAGGGTCGTTGGATTCCCGTGGCATGAGCTAGCTTAAATCATTCTTGGCCCCCTTCAGTCTATAAAAAAAATCCATCTGCCAGGTCCTCTTTCCTTCCCTGTTTGCTTGATAATCTCACTCTCCTTTGTATCCCTCCACTGGCTCCCTAACAGTTAACATGTCATATTTAAGCTTCTTGTCACCATCTTCATATCTCTATATAATTCTGCCTCTGCCTACTTATCCTCCCTGTAGCCGCATCCCCTTCACTCGGGCAGTATTCCCAGCGTTGTCCACTCACTTGTCCCATTTTCATGCAATAACCTCCCTGCCTCCTTCAAGCCCCACCCCCCCCGCCCCGCCCCCATGGTAAAATGTCCCTGAGCTCACCTGCAAAAGCTCTGCCCAAGGGTAAATTCCTCCTAAAACTCCCACTTCTCTCCCGAGATGTGGAATTTTAGGGGATTTTTAAACCAGCCGTCATAGTATGAGTCAGACTTTTTTTTTTTCTAGGTTGTATGTTTATTTTAATATGTCATGATATAGAAGAAGGTTAAGGGCTCACCCAGAGCTCATTAGCTTATAAATTGGTGTTGCTTCTAACAACAGAGTAGGAGGCCAAAATATTAGCTGCTTTTATTTCTCTATATGGAGACCTCTGAACAGAGAAGCTTCATTCGGTTTCTGAATCCATTTCTTTTTGGCCCAAGCCAGCCACATATACACTGAGAACTTTCTTTGAAGTGCCTCTATGAAATCCAAATCATCTAAGGACCATTTTATTTTTTGTAAGAGATTTTTATGCTTTTAATCACTTAATCAGGCCTATCAAAAATATTGGTGTTTAATTATTTCACACCAGTGTTTTTCAATCTCGTCAAGAGTCTCTTTTCTTAAAACTTAGCAGAGATGAGAGCGAGGGATTAAAAAAAATGGTTAGAGATTTGATTTTTTATTTTGCAGTAGAAGAGAGAGTCTCTAACTTTCAGCTAGTTAACAGTTATATTTTGCTTGAGTGCAAATAGAATCTGAGAATCCATGGGTACTGGACATATTTCTTCCGGTAGTGCAAATACTGTATCGAAGTGTCTGTTTTGGTCGGGGTAGCAAAAGCATTGCTCCTCAGCAACTTCACAAGTGTGGATTGACATCTGCCTTATTGACAGGCGTCACTCTGCAAGGCACATGGGCGTTGGATAACTCTGTTATCATAAACTGTGCACGGGTTTCATGCCAGAGGGGGAAGAATGCTAGCTTTTCAGGGGTGTAATTCATAAAAATCAATTGACTCCCTGCTTCCAAAGTTTCCTTGTACAAATCCTTCTAATAATAACTGGTAATTAAAGGCTTTTGCAAACGCAATCACAGATTCTACTGAAATGCCTTTTTTTAAGGTTAGGTACTTGATGAGTAAAGAATGTTTGTCTTGCTTCAAAATTACACATAAAGTATCTTCAACCAGAATTTGTTTTTTAATCAGTTGGTTAAAAGAATGCTTTTTCAGCTATACAGTTAATGTACAAAATGCAAAAGCAACAGTTCAATAGCACTCTGCAGTTTGTCAGCTATAAATTTGAATAGGTAACTTATGATTAAAACCCTTTACTTCAATACTTAAACCATGATCTCTATGTGTAGCTTATATTCTAGTCCACAACAAAATAATCATCTGCTGACTCTGTTACACTTTGCTAGAGAGCAATATTTCAAATACTAGTATATTTTCTGTATGCTATCTCACCAAAGGAGAAACCGGATGAAAATATACATACCCTTTGGTTGTCTCAAGTTTGTTGTTGTTCTCGAACCGTAAACAGCCTTGATCTCTGTTCATTATTTTAACTGGCTATGCGGTGTCAGAATGATCAGTCTGCTTCAGGGTGGAGCAAGGGGGTGTCTTTGCTTTTCTTAGGAAGGGGGAAGTCTACTTTTGATCTAAACTCACTGGCTTGCCCTCTATACGAGATCTTGTTAGTATCTTGTATGCTATGCAGTGTCTCAAACCATCTCTCTCTTACATTTAATAGGAAAAAATATTATGAAGACAGTAGAATTACATTAGCCCTCAGAGTGAAAAGCTAGTCTCTATTGCTAGCATAAAATCGTCTTTCTTAAACAATTGCACATCCTTACAGAGAATCTATGCACAAAATTCCATTGAATCATTCTGTCCTCAGTAATTAAGTTAATTGTATTCAATGTTCTGCATTTCTAATAATTAAACATGTAGCAAGGTATTTGTCTTATATTAAAATCAGGTGATATATTCAAGTGGCGTGTTGAAAAGCCAATGAGACGTGAAAATCTTTAAGGTGAACTAAAACGTTAGAACTGAATGATCACATTGCAATTTGTGATCGCAGTCATACAGACAGCTTTGCATATGCAGATGACTTGAAACTCAAGTGGAATAATGGAATAGCCAGATATCAAAACAAATATATTATATTATATATAGAGAGAGCTGTCTTTTCTTATTGTGTAACTGTTACATCCTGCTGAACCACATAAATAATTCAAGTGATCTATATAACTCTGTTATGAAGTGTTTTAAAGTAGTTTATAAATTATCCGAGAACATGGACAAATTCTTAATAAATGTTTTGAAGGAAAGACATCTTTGACAAACATGCAACACGCCCATCCCTTCACTTAACAGTGTGAGAAATTTCACCCTACACGTTCTCTGAAACCCCCAGGAGGTCTTTCAGCAAAACCAAGGAAGACCAAATTAGACAGTCCTGATTTGTTTTCTTTAATGTAAAAAAAATAAGCAGGAAAATAAAATCCAGGCCTTTCTTATTCAACACAAAGAAGCTGTGGCACTGGCAGACCAGGTGCCAGCTCATGCTAAGGCCCCTAAGTCTCAACCAAACACTGACAAGTCCATAGCTGGAACCAGTCTGGCTCACCTGTGTGTTGGTATTGTTAAAATAGGTAGAGTTTTTATGTGCTTAGCATTTAGATTTTATGGAAGGCTTGTAAATTGCTGCATGCATTAATCTCACTTATAATATCTATATCCCATGTTATAAGGTAATATTTAAGTGTTTGCTTTCTAACGGTAAGTCACCAGACAGGATAGGGGCATTAATATGTGTGAAATACTAGTTTTCCACAGGAGGCGTGTAACAGGGGCTGCTCTCTTATTGCTCTGGTACCTCCTAGTGGCCCATTTTGGGATTAGTTCACCATATGGTCAGATGCCTCTTCTGGCGGTTGCTCAGCTCATCATCCCACTCACTCGCTTCATGACCTCTCTCATGCTCCGAGAGCTACAGCGCTTTCTTCTTCGTGGCTTAGTCCTCCGGTCAAGTCACATTGAAGTTCTCCCCTACTGGGGTATTATCAAAGTCTCCTTCCAAACTGTCCCCAGAAATCCCCATGTAGGCTGGTAGGAAAACCTGTGCCTACTCCCACAGTGGCTTGTAGGAAAACCTGTGCCCACCCTCTACACCAGGTTCTAATCCAGAGACCCTCAACCCAGCAGCTCAGGTCTTAATTCTCCCAGCTGTTACTGCTCCTTTCCTGGGTGGCTTCCTACACTGCCTATTGCAGGCTCCTACTATTCACTCCCTCTTCCCCCGCCCCATCAGCTAGAGGCTTCCTCACTGAAGGAATCTCTGGTGCCAGCTTCCTGGCTTTATAGAAGCCCCGCCTGTGTCTGCCTAGGTGAGCTTCATCCCCAAAAGCCTCAAGGAGCCCTAGCTCCCCTCCAGGTGCAGTCTATGACTCATTGGTCTCTTGTGCTTATATTAACCTCTCCAGGGCTAGTGGGGGGAGGGGGTGAATGTCCCATTACAAGATGTTATCTCCTGCCCAGCAAAAGAAGGCCCATCAACACCAGATGAACCATTGTGGAATATCAGAGGACAAAAGACTTTGTTGACTGCTCCTCTCACCCCCATGAAGAAGAGATGTGTAACTGAATTCCTCCCACCAGCTGAACTTGCAGAACAGAGCAGAAGCGATAAAAAGCCCTAATCAGCAGAAATTGTATCTTTTGTGCTGCTTGGACTCTGAAGGGCAAGGATTCCTAAGCAGCTTCCCCAGTGCTTGGCCTGGTTTAGCCCTAAAGGACATGTAGAGCTTGCTTATTATAGAAGCTTCTATTACCTTTTGAAACTTAAGACTGGAACTCATTTGTGTGTATACACGCTTACCTGCTTTAACCTTGTAAATAACTCTCTTATTTCCTTTAGATAGTTTATTATAGGATTGGTTATACACGTGTTGTCTTTGGTGTGAGATCTAAGGTACAATTGACCTGGGGTAAGTGACTTGTCCTTTGGGACTGGGAGTAACCTGAATATTGCTGTGATCTTTGGACCATTTATCACAAAGGTAAGCTTACCTGGGTGACAGGATAGATCAGCACGGAGACTGTCTGCATTAAGGCTGTTACAGTGCTGGAGAAGTTCACTCTTGATAACTGGTTGGTGAAATCTAAGTATAGAAGTCACAACCAATTTGGGGTTTGTGCCCTGTTTCCTAAGAGTCTGCCCTGAGGCTGGCACTCTTGAATCACTGCAGGACAGCTTGACAGAAAAGGACACAAGCTCAATTTTTTGAGAAGTTCTTTGTGGATCACCTTTTAGCACCAGCATCGAATACTTGATCAGCTACCTTAATATGAATATTAACTGAGCCAAATACTGTCCTGGTATGTGCATGTAGAGCTCCCGCTGATTTCAACTGAGTGATTTTAATGGAAGCAGAGTCTGTGCAAGGGTTGTGAACACAATGCAGGTCCCCCTTTGTCCATAGCACCATGGCAGTGCTGTGGCTGGGAGTGGTGGCAATACAGCACTTCTTTTTTATGTATGAAGAAGGTGAAAGGGGTGAGAGCAACTGGAACCTCAGTTTGGAGGAGGTTGAGATGGGAGTGGCTTTCTCAATCCTTAATAAATATGTGAGAGGCATCTCAGGGCATCTGAAGCTACCAAGCACATCCCACAGGTGGCAGATGGGAGAATGTCCACATGTGGACAGTTCCAATAGATGAATAAGGAGCTGTGGACCTAGGTTGTGCATAGGGTTGATAACGCTGTCATGTAGAACTAACTCACTACAGAAACGAACTCCAGGGACCATACTGGTGCACAGCAGGTTCCAACAGGAGGTAAGCCTGAACAGACCAGCATAAGACAGAAATAAATGATGGAAACTGCTGGACGCCCTATACACACACCAGAGGGTGTGGAAGGAGAAAGAAAGAAAGAAAAAGAAAGAAAGAAAGAAAGAAAGAAAGAAAGAAAGAAAGAAAGAAAGAAAGAAAGAAAGAAAGAAAGAAAGAAAATGCCCACACTGGAGGGCAGAGTTTGCCTATCTGTCCTCGGCAGTGTATTTCAAGGAGTAGCTCTTTTGATGGGCAGCGATATGCCCAGCACTATAGCCATTCTTCACTGGCGGGAATGCATCCCCCTTAAAGAGTCACAGTTGTCCCAGGGGTTCAGAAAGCTGACATGTTCAGTGGTGATTGTCTCCTCAGTATTGTGAGGGTGGTTTGGAGCTTTCTCCTTCTTCCCCATCAGCCAGCCATGTGTTGCTCTGATGTTTTGGCACCATCACTACCTCTCTCTGAAGGTGGTTTCCAGTCTTCTTGTGTGGCAATGGTCTGTCACACCAGCTTAGATTTACTTCTCTGAGCATACCGCAGCCTGCGTGTTGCATATTCTGGCATCCATTTTTATTTTGGAGTGGTGGAGTTGGATCAGTAAGTAGGAAAGTGGGTTTGAAAGCTCTGGCTGATACTTTGAGAGACTTTTTCAGAGAAAAATGGAAGTTGTAATTAGCCATTTGGAGGGAAAACTGCAGTACATTAACTCCTGTGGTGGCAGGCTGACAGCATCCTGAGTGGGTGGAAAATACTAGACAGAGCGGACAATAGTGCTGCCCAGCTTCCTTTCGAATACATTGTCAAAGGAAAAGAAAACTAAAATAATGATTGCTGAGGAAAAACATCAGTGAAAAGAACATACAGTCAGCATTCTACAAAATGGAAAGTGACCTTTTAGGTTCTATATTCCCTTTAAACTTCAGGGTCTGTTAAATCCCAATGACATGTCACTGCTGCCATCTATTAGCAAGCACTAGAACTGCCATATCCAATAGTAATATTACTACAGCAAAGGCGGGGAGGACTTGAAACCCTTTCAGGCTTTCATAGCAGCAGCAGTTCTGATAGAAGGTTGAAAGGACAGGAATTCATCAGCTCAGAGGCTGAAATACAAAACAGACATTTTAAAAAGTAAAGAAAAAGCAAAAAGATTTTTTCCATCTTTCTTTCTCAAGATCAAACTGGCAATTGATCTCCAGACAAATCACACAGGCAAACTAATAGATATTATGCCTTACGTATATATTTCACTGATGTCTTAAACATGTGCTATGATCAGAGATGGTGTATTCAGTAAGTTGTATGTCACATACATATCATCTTAATAGAAGGATAATGAAACAAACAATTGACTGCATTTTAAATTCTCCCAGACAAAGCACTACGAGAGCTGCAAACCAGGAAAGAAAGCCACTGATAATGAGTAGACACAGATTGCCGGGTGATAAACCCTACCAGGGGGCATCGGCTTGCACCCACCCTCTGGCATACATCCCAGGGGCATCAGCTCCTCAAAATGTTGCAGCCAAAAATTACATCACAAGTTTAGCCAGTTAGTGCTTCTCCAGCTCTCTAATATTATTCCTAAAAGAATAGCTCAGCTGGTTCTAATTTTGGAAATAATGCAATTAAATAATGGGGCACCATTTCCTTAAGGTAAATACCGATTTAGGTAGAAATGTACCAGTGCTGTGACTCATGGTCTGCTGAACAGCACAAACCTCGGTTTGGGAAAAGGTAGCACACATCTAGTCCTTCGGGATATTGATTTTCCTCCCTAACAATCCCCGTTAGGTATATTGATCAATGGCCATTAGGCCTGGTGATTATTTATTATTGTAATTTAGATTTATCACCTCTTTAAGGTATTATCATTTCTTGTACAAAGCCATAAATGTACCCAGCATTTTACGTAAGTAATGTCCCAAAGAACTTACATTCTAAGGCCCAGGTCATCTCCTGTACCTTCCTATATGTAGCCTCAAATAAATACACCTGGCACAGAAGTATTCCACAGGGTGGGGACAGCACCTTCCCCTCCTGGGCACTCTGTGGATGACACTGCAGTTGCGTTTGAAGTCACTATACCAACAGTCACCTATTCATGCAGCTTGCCTCCCCACCTCCACTTCCGGCCCACCACTACTGCTATGGATGGAGCAACTGTCTGGGGAATGCAGGAGGCTCTTATCCACTCCTTATCCATGGCCTCCCCCTGTCGCAGCGTAACCCTGCTGGTACCAATGCAGTCTGGTCTATATGTACCCGCAGAGGGCTGGCATGGTGTGGCCCTAAAAAGGTGCAAACAGGTAGAATATAGTGACCAATGATAAAGTGATGTGTGGTTGTAGATAGAATGTTTTGCAGAATGGATGGGCTTCCTGAAATAATATTTTATTAGAGGGAGAGCTGCCAGGATTCCTGTATGTAGGTTGCCTAATATTTGTCAGTCTAACCGCTCTTCAGTCTGTTGTTTTGAAGAGCTCTAGGACCTATGGTTTGCACCAGGTCTGTGACATTTGGCAGGAGGGTAGTCCTGAGGTCAGGGAGGTGCCTTTTCCTGACCCCATGCAAATCTGTTTCGATTTGGCCAAATTACACCCCTTCAGCATCTTGCCTCAGCATTCCACACGGAGCTGAACCTCCCAGGCCCCCTCATCCTCCTGCTGTTGCTGCCCTAGACTCAGTAAACGATCAACTTTTGTGTTGTGGGAAAAAAACCTTTTGTCATGTCCAGGTTAACATTTAAAAAAGTTAATTGGCAATCATTTAACCTGAACTACAGTAAGGCCACACACGCTAGTGTAGACATACCCAGGGCCGGCGCTCCCATTAGGCGACCTAGGCGGTCGCCTAGGGTGCTGCTATTTTGGGGGCGCCTGCGCCCCCGCCGCCCGTAGAAATTTGGGGGCGGGGCCTTCCGCCGCCGCTGTTGGGGGCGGGATTTCGGGGGCGGGACCTGCCGCCGCCTAGGGCGCCGGCAAAGCTGGCGCCGCTACTGGACATACCCTATGTGGATATGTATGGACCAAAAGGCATTTCCCCATCAAAATACCCTTTGGCCAAAGGGAAGTGCACAGGTTTGGAAACCAGGAGTTCTAGATTCACCACTTCATCTAACTGATGTTAATTCTGTGCCCTTTACAACCCAGCCCTAGTGGGAGGCTACACAAGATGGGAGACCCCAGCTTTCTAATATGGTAGTCTCAAGCGCCATTCACTTAGCCACAGAGTTTCAAATCTATGCATTTTAATATGCTGGCAAGAAATTAGGTCCAAGCATGCATATGTAGCCCACCATTTAACTGTCTAGTGGCTAATCCATAGAAGATAACAGCTTTCTGCTGCTGCTAGCTAATGTAGTTAATCCTTTAGCTCAAATGGTAGAGATTTGTGCTGCAGTGAACTTTACTCAAACCCTGCTGATCATGCAAGCGGAGGAGGATTGTTACAGTTGCACATGATAGAATGTGGTTTGTTTGTTTTTAAACTAGGACATTATATACAACCAGCGGCGGCTCTAGGCACCAGCGCACCAGCGCTACAAGCTACATCCTGTGAGGGTGGCAGTCAGGCAGCCTTCGGCGGCTTGCCTGCGGGAGGTCTGCCAGTCCCGTGGATTTGGCGGCAATTCGGTGGCGGGTACGCTGAAGCCGCAGAACCGGGGACCTCCCGCAGGCGCACCGCCGAAGGCAGCCTGCCTGCCGTGCTTGGGGTGGCAAAAAAGCTAGAACCGCCCCTGTATACAACAACCCTCACATCTGTGTTGTCTGAGTTGCAAAGTCAGTCAAATCAAGACAGGCCATATTATAGTTTTCCATGCAACTTTAAGTCTGTCCCTTTGTGCGTATGCATTACGATACAGTTTGCAAACCCCCCTTGAGCTTATTGAAAAAACTGACATATCCAGCAACACTTTCTGAGGAATTTCTTACAACAGTTCGGCTCATTTGCTGGAAATACGGGAAAGGCTGACATCTTGTGGAATGAATCACTTCTTCACGTGACATAGTTGCTGCAGTGTGACAGAAATTTGAAATAAACGCTGGTGCATGGAACATCTAGTAAGCACTCGGGAGGCCAGGCAGCTCTAGAACATCTGCTCCATGTGCAGCAGTGATCAGCAAAGCAGACAGACATGTCAGGATGTATGAAGAATGGGGTAGAAAATAGTGAAAATACACCTCTACCCCGATATAACGTGACCCGATATAACACGAATTCGGATATAACGTGGTAAAGCAGTGCTCCACGGGGGCGGGGCTGCGCACTCCGGTGGATCAAAGCAAGTTCAATATAACACGGTTTCACCTATAACGCGGTAAGATTTTTTGGCTCTATCAGGGTAGAGGTGTATTATGATGTCGCCATGGAAGTCACCTGGAGTACTGTTTCAGTTCTAGTCCCCTCACCCCAAAAAAGGATTTAGCAAATATCAAAAGGGTTAGATAAGTGATTTAGACTTCACAGCCATTTGGAATTCAAATGAATGTTCACAAGAACAATCTACCACAGCAAGGTATAACACGATCTAAAGGCCGGAAGTTGAAACTAGACAAATTCAGACTGGAAATAAGGTGTAGATTTTTAACGGTGAGAGTAATTAATCATTGGAACAATTTACCAAGGGTCGTGGTGGTTTGTCCATCACTGACGATTTTTAAATCAATATTGGATGTTTTCTAAATGATCTGCTCTAGGAATGAATTTGAGGTGGTTTCTATGGTCTGTGCTGTACAGGAGATCAGACAAGGTGATCACAATGGTCTCGTCTGGCCTTGGAATCTATGAAGAACTTTTTACAGTCACTGACCAGCTCTACTACCGCAAATGAGCAAGCAGAGGTCTCAGTCCCTCTCCTGGTGCATATAATGCCTCTTCTGGACCCCTATAAGCCTGTCCAGGAACACATTGGGTTCTGCAGCTCCCCAGACAGTAATATGCTATTCAAAAATAAAGTCTTCTGAGGGAGAGGGAGAGCCTGATTCCAAAGCTGATGAATGCTCACTGACATATCCCAAAAGCCTGAAACACTAAAAGTCTTTGACTTCTGTCAAAACTGAAGAAAAGTGCTCTAAATAAAGAGTTCTTCTTGTGAGAAAATCCTAACCCTGGCTGTAAAAATTCTAACCGCAATGGCCAAGAACAAAGATCCCGCTGATAGACTGGACTTCTTAAAGCCCTGCCCTGCAGCATGCTCAGTGGAGGCACAGACTGTTCACTCAAGCTGCCATACTACTATACCAGAAAGCTCAAATGTTGGAAAACTAAATGTGATCACAAAACTAACAGTCCCCGCCAGTGTGCAGAGTCATTTAGTCAAAGGAATGTTGAAACTGATCCTATCCAGGACATGAATTTAAAGCTTCAGTGACTTCCTTGGAGAGCTGGAGGGAAAGTAAAATCTATTTATACTAAATAGGCAAGTGAGTTGAAGTCTCGGAATGGAAATTACAACGTACTGTTAAAAGGTGGTAAAAATGCACTACAACAGGATGAATGAAAACCCATTCCAAATAAAAACACTTGCTCATAGCTATATACTACTATTAAAAAAACCCTCAAATGTTGGAAAAAAACTAAATGTGATCACAAAACCTAACAGTTCCCTGTGGATAAAGTCCCCAGATCTTTCTCTTCATGGAAAAAATCCTGGCTAAGTTACTAAACTTAAACTTTGAAGATCTACTATACCTTAAAAAATGTTAATGACTCTCTGTTAACAAATGAATTTCACAAGCAACTCTGGGGGAACCACAATAATAACAGTTTCCAACATTACAGACTGTGACAGAGTCCTCTGGGAGACAAGAGCTAATAAAAGAACATTTACACCAAGGAGGGAAAACAATTATCTTTTCTGGGTTAAGTGCACAGAGCAGGAGGATAGAATTTCTCATAGTGACGGGACGGGACAGGAGGAAGGATGGTTTTGTGGTTAAGCTGTTGGGGTTGCAACTGGTTACTGCAATGTACCCAGAGAGCTCCCGGAGTTGATGAGGTAGAGACAGGGAGGGTAAACAGGGGCTGTGTTCTGGGGTTCCTGGAAGATTCTGGATCTGAGATCTGAGAGGGGGGTGGGAGATTTGAAGTGTTGTGCCTGACGTAAGAGTAAGATCCCAGGTGCTGGGTGAGCATTTAGGTGTTAACTCTGGGTAGAGCAAAAGGCTGGATGCAGAGCTGGAGAGTATTATATAAGCTATTGTAGAAGGGCCCAGGACAAGTTAACTAAATCTATTGATTTTCAAAGCTATCCCTAAAGTAAAGGCAGAGACCTTGGCTCATTTATGATGTCAGATGTCTGTACTATTTGATTGAGTGGGTGTTTTACTCTTTACCTGGAGATCAAATTATAAAGGTTAAAAGATTCTCTGGCTTAGGTCTAGAAGCTTGTGTGCTGGTAGCATTTACGAATTGGCGGGCAGTTAAGAAGATCTTCAGTTAAGGTAGAAGAGATCTTCTTCGCTTTAGAGGACATAAAACCCCAACTTTTATGGGCTGTACTGTCTCCAATGAAAGCTTAAAATAGCAGCTTCTAGGTGGGAAAGAGCGAATGATATAGGATTTAGCCATTTGGGCTAGATATTTGAAAAATCATGAGTGAGTCATTGTGGCTCTTAGTATGTGGGCGCGTGAAAAGACTATGACTTTTAAAGGCTGCAAGAGTCATGAAGTAACAGTTTGATAGATTCATTACTCCAGCAAGATACAGTTGGGGCGGGCTGGGAAGAGGGCCAGTTACACCTACCTCTTTCACTGGCTATCCCAGCTCCAGCTCTGGCATCAGTTAGAACTGCTTAGAGGCTACCCTAATTTACACCTGCTGGCTATGGTGGTCCTGCACCCGTAGACAATCAGCAGAATGCCACCACAGACACACCTCCTCCAACACTGAGGTGGGGGAAGTCGGTGTAGGAACTGCCCACACCACTTTACACCAGTAGAGCGCTCTTCTCCATTGGGGGAATTCTCAGCTGGCCAGATTACCTCCCTTTCTGCCACCGAAGTCACGCAGAGTGGCGGGAGCAGGAATAGTGAACCTGGCCTCTGCTCACCTGCCCATGCAAATTTGCAAAACTAGTTACACTAGCAACTAGGCATTTGTTGTGCCCCCATTTGGCAGGGCAGCTTGAGCAACGCGTTCTCTCAGGAATGAGCTGTGAACACATCACAGGCCAGCTTCTCAGGTGTGCCTGAGCTGCACACAAGGAGGGGAGCGTAGCTGGCTTTCTATTACCTTTATACACACCCCCATGCTAGTGCTGAGGGCAGCAGGAGCCAGTTCAGCTCCCAGTCCAAGTTAGGGTAGCCTCAGGGCAGTGGCAGTAGTGGCTTCCAATTGATCACTCTAATATAGGCCTCATGTTGTTATAAGCTTGTTTTTCCCGGGAAACGTTCATTCACGTCTTCCTCCGTCAAGAATAAAATTCAGCAAACTCTTCATTTAAAAAAGGAAACGAGAAAAGCCCTTAGACTCTCTCAATAATTAATGAACTAAAAAACCAAGTGAGTAAAAGCAAAGGACAATAAAATCCATGACACCCCATCACGTATGAATTACAGAACGTTCACACCTCTGCCTCCCTCTTGTTTGCCTCCTGCACCACTTGTAGCTCCCCCTTGCTTTTCCCACCCCCTACACCCTCACTTGCCCCTCACAGACGGACAGCAGCATACCTTTAAGGCACTGGGCACAGTGCTGCTTTGGGTTTCAGTCTCAGCTTCTTTCCTCCCTCCACCGCCTGGGGCCTAGGCTGCTGCAGGGGAAGGGGTTCACCTCAGGCACAGCTCATAGGGCAGTATAAGAAGATGGTTCCTCTCTCCTCAGATGCTTAGCAGGTGGCTTTAGTGGCCGCAGATTTCAGGCTGCTTCGGGCCAGGCTACACATGCAACAGCCAGGGCCGGCTCTAGGTTTTTTGCTGCCCCAAGCAAAAACATTTTTGGCTGCCCCCCACCCCAGCCCTGGGCTCCCACCCACACCCCCTGCCGCCCCAGCGCTGGGCTCCCCCCTCACCTACCCACCCACACCCCCTGCCGCCCCAGCGCTGGGCTCCCCCCTCACCTACCCACCCATCCCCCTGCTGCCCCAGCCCTGGGCTCTCCCCCCCAACCTGCACCCTCCTGCTGTCCCAGCCCTGGGTCACTGGTAACTCGCTCCCAGGGCGGGTCATTCAGCAGGAATTTTGGATGTGCACAGAACACAGACAGGATTGGTTCCCATATAGTTACAGAACTGCAGTAAAGTGAAACAATTTTCAGCTTGTGTGATTGGAGGATATCTGGATGCATATTATAAGACAGTCCTACATAAATGAGGAACAGTTGAGGTGCCTTTATTATTCTTTTGCTCCACTCTTTGTTTCTATGGGGAATTTGCCAATGCAATATCACTGTCTTCCTTTTAAACAAATAAAACTAAAAAAAAAAAAAGCAATGGCTGTTGAAAATAGCAATTCCAGTCCTAATAACCACTGGGAAGCGTTTCTTGCTCAATTTTATCCTACTTTATCTACAGCAAGTTACAGTGGATCAGTATATTTGATTTGGGAGAAATGAAGTAACAGCTGCCCAAATTGAGCGTGAGCACTCCTGAATTTTGAGGGTGTTCAAATCTGGAGGGCAGGTGCTAGATTCCCTTTCTGAATATTAGCTAAATCTAGAAAGGAAAAGCCAATTTCTGCTTCCATGGTTCAGAAGTGGAAATCCTCCTACGTGCCTGGTACTGTATCTAAAGCTGCCCAAGTCCTCTAGTAGAGCTTCCCCTCTTTCAGTTTTCATTTTAAATTCTAGTGGGATCCACGTACCTCCCTTGCTAGGCTTCAGATACAGAGGTACATTGTCCATTTAGTCCACCCAGTTCCTTCTTTGGGGGCTGCAAGGTGAGGTTACACCAGTATCCCTAATCCAGTCTGGGGAAGTCTTCTGAAGGGGATCTCTGCACCAAAGCCGCCTACCCCTTGGGCTGGGCACACTTGTTCCCCATTCACAGGGCCACCCCTTTCAACTCACAGCAAGCTACAGCATGGCTCAGCTACGTCACTCCTTCCCCCTCCCTTTCCTGTTGATAGCGGCCAAGGGATTGCTGGGAAATGTAGTTCTTTCCCTGCTCCAGGGCTGGCTCTCTAGGCAGGGAGCTAGCCAAGGAACTACAGCTCCCAGGGTCCCGTGGGTTCTCAGCTCCCATGCTGGATCCCCAGCTGCTCCGTGGCTCCGCTTCTGCAGGGTTGTGAGAGGGGAAGAAGTGAGTTAAAAAAACAAACAAACAAGGATGGCCCGAATGCCGCCCCCTGCAAATGTGCTGCCCCAAGCAGCTGCTTGGTTTGCTGGTGCCTAGAGCCGGCCCTGGCAACAGCTCCTCCCTGCTTGTCAGGCAAGTGTCACTATGCCCACCCTGGGAATGTGCTAGGCACACTGCTTCCTCCTCCTCTGCCTTTATCACCTGAGTCTTCCCTGTCTGCAGCCACAGGTGTGGGTCAGCCACCTGTGAAGATGGAGACAGCACAGAGAGTCAACATCAGCTTGAATGTGTGCTGTACTGTAAATGCAGTTCTGTGAGAGGGCTGGCTTGGCTCATGTCAAACGCAAAGCTAGTGTAGAGGGCCCAATTCGGCTGTCATTTACACCAATGTAAACCCAGAGCAATGCCAGGGGATTCAGTTGAGTTACTCTGCTTTTACTTCAGTGTAACTGAGAACAGATTTTGGCCATGAATTAAAACAGGAGGTGAAGCAAATACCGTTCTTTATTATGTGATTGACCCAGCAAGATGCAGAGTGCTCCTGTGAGATGCTGAGTGCTCTCAGCACACGCAGAGTTCAACAGGAGTTGAGGGTGCTCAGTACCTTGCTGTATTGAGCCCAATAGCAAATTCATTGACTCCATCTGTACTTTATTTTGTCTTATGATGGATTATTACTATTATGTATATTACAGTAGCACCTATCAGCCCCAAATGATATCAAAGGCCCCCATTGTGCTAGGCACTGTACAAACTTGTGTACAAACTCTGCCCCAAGGATCTTACAGACTAAATATTCAAGGCAGATAAAGGGTGGGAGAGGAATCACAAGCACAGAGAGGGGAAGCGAGTTGCCGAGGCTCTTCTGATGGCACCTGATTAACAGCTGAAGTTCTCCTCACCCCCTACCCATACTCCTGGCTTTAGGGACTAGGTGCAGTCGGAGGAAGTTAATCTCACACATACCAAAAGAGAGAACAATTGTTTTGTTACCAAGTGAACCACAGTGGAGAGGAAGAGTCTGGTGAGCATTTCTGTCTGGCAAAGCCTGCTCTGGAGCTAGCACTCTTTTTGAAGTGCTCTATCACTTCCTTTGTAGGAATAGAACAGCGGTTCTCAAACTGTGGGTCGGGACCTCAAAGTGGGTCACGACCTCATTTTAATGGGGTCGCCAGGGCTGGTGTTAGACTTGCTGGGGCCCGGGGCCAAAGCCCAAGCCCGAGAGCTTCAGCCCTGGGCAGCAGGGCCCAGGGTTACAGGCCTCCCGCCTAGGGCTGAAGCCCTTAGCCTTCAGCTTTGCCCCCCATGCCCAAAACGGTGGGGCTCAGGCTTTGGCTTTGGGATTGGGCAGGCCCACACTGCGATCCCCCATCCTGGGGTCATGTAGTAATTGTTGTTGTCAGAAAGGTGTCATGAGGCAATGAAGTTTGAGAACCCCTGGAATAGAAGGATGATCTTCCCAGAGGACTGTGCGCTTGATGTGCTCTTGAATCTGCTTTGTTGTATATAGATCTTTGAATATTACCACCAAGCATTAATAGGTCTAATATCTAAGTAGACTCTTGACATCTACTGTCCCTAGTTAGGAGGGACTATCTCTATATATGAGCAAAAACGTTCCTGATTTTTCCACTATAAAGGTTCACCTCGTGCTGCAGGTCTCAGACTTTCAGACCCAGTGTATCACATCTAAAACTCAAAGTACTTTGTGCATTAAATTTGTGATTTTAATACTTAGCAGTTATAATAGATTTTTATCCTGATACTGTACTTTAAAAACAAACAAACACATCCCAACTGATTGCAGCCCGCATCCCACTAGCGGTATATGTACGCTGATTGGAGAACTGCTGACCTAATGCGTTTTAATTGTGGGGAGAGTTAAAAGGGACTGTATCTATGTTTGCACACAACAATATTTAATCAAAGCTTTGGAATGTTATTCGCTATATTTTATTACATAAAAAAAAGGTCTTCATTGTCGTCTCTATTGAGGCAACTGAATTAAATATCTGGGGGTTTTAATAGAGAAAAACAGGAGAGTTTAAGAACTGGTCTTTTGTTGATATTTCTGTTTGGAGTGAACACGTATTCTGAGCAGAGATAGACAGTGTGTGACATTTTACTACAAAGACCTTGGAAGGAAATAAATAAGCAAAATGCCAATTGCTTGTTTCACATTTTCTTTATTGACTGCCACTGACTGAGTTCTCAGATTGTGTGTCAGATATCATTAGAACAGTTGGAGCTATATTAGAATTACAGCAAGATTAAGAAAGATGGTGTGCTACATGCAGGCTGGGGAGAGCTCGGTAGGGATTTGAAGCCTCAGCATAATGATGGACCCCCCCAAAGGGTCTACAAACACATTGGAAAGATGTGCTTGTCCTTGCATCAGTTGTCACTAATGGAAGATGACTCTGCAGTGGTGTAAACAGATACACTTAAAGACTTTGCTGAAAAAATGTTGCAACTCCCAAACATTACACACTGTTGTTCTCGCTTTTGTTCTAAGAAACTCATGGCACATTCATTGCAAGTGCACAGTCTCTCAGGGTTTTTTCACAGTAATCAGCTCCGACTTTAATTTCTTTAGTCTAGAGCAGGTCTGCCGGGCTTTTCACCATACAAGCCTTGTGCTAATGATGGGTGTGTTGGGAGCTAATGTTAATTGTGCACTCATTCATATTTGGTAGATGTTACCAAAAATCCAGTACAATTTAGAGACCTTTTCAGCAAATACATCAGTTTGGCAGCACACTTGTTTCATGTCATCCTGACATCACAATGTTTAGGCTTAAGCTTCAAAGTCCACTATCTGCTCACCCAGCCCCTCAGTCATCCAAGAAAAATTTAAAACAAAAAATACCCCCCTCTAGATATTCACTGATACCTATGTAATGACTCTGTGAATGAGGCCTGCGAATGGTGACAGACGCCTGGATGCTTCATCAGCAGGATCAGCCTAGGAAGAAGGAGCCGAGGCGAGCTTCTCCTCTCGGGATACAGGAATGGGTCTCTCGCTGTAGCTGGTGTCCATGTTGGACTGGACTTTTGGGCCAGAGAAAGTCAGCATGCCATCAGCAGACAGGGAACAGGTGATGGCAGATTGGTCCACACTGGAAGGCAGGCGGTATCTGCGGTGGAATTCGCGGGAAATGTAGCCATGGTCATCCTGACAACAGAGGGAACAGATGGCTCGGTCAGAAATGGTGCCTGGTGTGACTTGAGGCACACCCCATAGCATGTTTTAATCTATATCATCAGAGTGTGACTCCATGTTTACATTGAATTCCAAACAGTTATTTCAAAGCCACTGTCTCAGGCACGGCTATGAATGTATATGCATTTTATTCTACACTACAATTTATTAGGGACAAATCCTGCCTTGGCTGATATCCTGTGCAACAACACTCATGTCAATCAGAGCAGAATTTGGCCCTTACCACACGATGCTGGGCATGACTGTCAGCGGCACTGAGCACCTGCAGCTCCCACTTATTTCAGTTGAAGTTGTAGGTGCTCAACGCTCTGAAAATCGATGCCTATATTTCAGTATGTTGGAACCATCATTGAATGAAACAAGAGGCTGTAATCCTGGCTCCTCTGATGCTGTTGGCTGAAAGAATGAGAAATAAAAAGAAAGATTGACATTAAAGTGGCTTTTTTCTCCCTTTATGGCAAAGGAGCCTCAAATACAAATACTGATTGGGCTCTGAAGCTTTGTTTTCCCAACAAGTGTCTTCATGGATGAGAAGAGTTTGTGCCTCCTCCTCTCTCCCGCCACTGGTATTATTATTATTCCCACTTCAATCCTTGCTTGAATTTCCATGTCATGTGGACAGTTTCCAAGCCTTAGGCTCTTTGTTGTTTTGGTTTTGTTTGTTTTGCTCTTCTCGTCCAACCCAGCGTATGAAAACTCGGCTTTCCACAAGTAATCCTGGATTATGGAAACTCAGTCATTCTTTAACAGCTTCAAATAACATTCTTTTTCTAGTCAGACATTATTACTGAGCAGTGCATATTGTCATCTGACTGTTATGGAGCATGATGATTGAAAATAAACAACAGACAAATTTTCTCATTATTATCAGAAATCAGGTTTGATCTTTGCCAGAGCCGGGAACCTACATTAATGACTTGGGTTTAACCTTTGAAAAATAATTCTGGAAAAAGTAGAGAACATTATCCTTCCCCTTTGTACTTCCCCAACTGAGGAACACCTTAAAGTCAGAAAGAGAAAAGAGCAGGATAATTCCCCTCCAAAGTTGCATGCTTTTTCTGCTTACCTGTCTCTCATTGTGCTTGCCATGGATTTCCACAAAGTCATCCATAATCTTCACACTCAGATCTTCAGGAGAGAAGTGTTTTACATCCAGGAGGATTGTAAACTTGTCCCGGTCAGACCTCACCTGCAATTAATATGGTAATAAAATTAAACAATAATTTGTTGACTCAAAAACAAAGTAATTCTCAGTCTCATCCTGAGCATGATTGTCTCAGAAGTGATTTAAGAAGGCTAGAGAATGGTTATGGGCCTGATCCAAAGCCCACTGAAGTCAATAGGATTCTCCAATAATGTAAATGTGCTTTGGCTAAGGCCCTGTAATTGCAAGACTGGTAGAATTCTAAGACATCCTTATTGCTCCTTGAGTTTGCATCCCTTCACATTGCTCTCATTTTGTCACTCTATTGCTCGATTATTTTTCACAATCTATCATTGGACATTTGGGTTGTGCTCAGCAGCTAGCGGTGAAATTATATCAGTTATGTAGCTTCACCTGTTTTGTTAAGCTAGCACTTTTGCTTTTTACTCTCTCTTTTAAACCACACTTTCTCTGCAAAGCTGCATGGATTCAGGAAGAAAGTGTGATCTGCAGTTTTGTGGACTGGCTTGTAAGTCTAATAAAGTTCTTGCAGCTCTAGCTCTGCTGGGCTTCTGCTAGATTTTTGGAGGAAACCTGGGGAAGGTTAGTAGAATGCAGAAAGAACAAACATCTGCGCTCGCTTTGACATTTCAGATCTGACTGTTTTGAATACAGCCCAACGTACAAAATGTTCATTTTGCATATAGTCTTTGGAGAACTGTTCTTGGGATTTCCAGTATGGGATTGTAACACGGAGGTCATGAGATGGTGAAAAAAAGAAAAGAAAGGAGACTGTTCATGCTCAAGATTGAATTTATACCTGGAGTCCCATCCCCAACAAAAGTAAGCTGAATATGAATGTTCATGTAACAGAGGAAGCTTTGTTTTTTCCCCAGCACACGGCAAACTGCTGGCAGGGTCATAAAGTGATCTTTTTACAGTATTGTAAAAAAACTATAGGTCAAATCTATTTCTTAAAGAGAAAATGATTTCCTTTGCTAAGATTTCCTGTGATAATTTTCTGTGATGGTCAGGTGGGCTTAGTGTTTTGCAGGAAACCTGCTAGTTTTCCTGCACCTGTTCACAGCAGAGCCAATTGACATAGTCTAATTGAATCAAGGAAAGTAGCAGGTGGTTGTTACTATTAATGAATTGGCAGCAGAGGTAAATGGTATTCAGTAAAGGAGGCTTACCTCTGAAATGCCTGATTCCAGAACGGTGCGGAAGAGAGAGTGCCTGTAATAGGGGCTGATGGTGGAAGAGAACAAAGGCAGGAGATCATAATCGAAAAGACCCTCTCCGAAATACTGGTCAAACAAACGGCTTGGAAATAAGGGTCCAAGAGCTCGTTTGAACCAGGGGTGCTGGATGGTAATGTCCATGTTTTCTGCTTCTGCAAGTTCGACGGTAGAGAGAAGACAGTGCAGTCTCTGGGGACAGTGATGTCTTTGCTGGACTGCACAGTGGAGACTCAGAAAGCCTCCCTCTTTATATACTACTTTCACAGAATAAAGGCATTAGTGGGATTTCTCTGGAAAGACATGATCTCATGATTAAGGCAATCTGGTCAGCAGAAATGCAGAGGCTGACCTGAGAATGACAGTCTGGTTAGAATCAGTGCCAGATATCTGTGGACAGTAGCTACTTTCCAGCATGCTATGCTATCTGGGGCTACCTCTACCCAGAGAGAAAACAGGCTCTAACTCTTAACATAGACAAGCAATTCAAACAGGACTTTTTAATTTAATTTCTTGTGGAAATTTTCTAAAGGTGTCTATAGTTACTCTAGCTAGCTTAGATCAGAGCCAGCTCAGGTATGCCTACACATGCTGCAATCAGACTTCCCAACTGCGGAGTAGACATCCCTTAAGTGTATTCAGTGGGACTTGTTTCTTGCCATCAGGTTTATGGGTATCGGTGTGTGTATTCAATATGAGAACTGGTTGGAATATGGTAAACAGTTTTCTTTCGTTTTGTTTCTTTATTTAGGGTACAGACATTTCTAAGGAGCCTTGTGCTATTAAATTAAACTGTTTGTGGGACAGAACATTTTAATCTTTGAGGGCATTGGCGCACCTCAGTCCCTCCTGTTCTGTGCCTCTGGCACACAATAGTGCAGTCTCCTGAGGGCTGTAATACTTTAGTCTAATTCAGGTTACATACTTCACCAGTGGCAGCATGAAGCAGAGCCTTCAGGCAGTGTATCACCTACTATGCGACATCAATTAGATTTGTGGGTGCTCATATAAAGAGCTACGCTTCGTCTTCATTGCAGAAAGAGGTGTGTTTTTTACACTGAGTTGCTGTAAATGTAGCTAGCCCAGGTCAACCCTATACCCCCACCTGGAGTTGACCTCCACGAGCTGCATCAGGATTAAAACGACAGTGCCTTGTCTCTCCACTGTGAGTTTACAGCAAGATAAAAAATGCTCCCTTTATTTGCAGTGAAGACCTAGCCTGTTTTGTAAAATATTGGAACCAGTCCAAAACATAGTCCTCAACCAGACTTTTTTTTTTTTTTTTTTTTTAGTTTTAGATCTGTTCTAATGTAAGCAGGGTCTGAATGAGCTCTCCCCTGACACCTAGTGATGAGGTGGCGGAAAAGACTAGGTGCGCAACATGATGGAGCCGCTTTTCTAAAATGATCCCTTTTGGCTGGTGTTGGGTTACAAATCCCTTTCGTATTGAGTGCAGAGGGAATGAAATGTTGTTATGCTTACGGTGTGAGTAGAGGATAGCAGAACTGTACTTCACTTGCCCTGATTGAGGGGATCACTCTAAAATGAACCTCACTCGCTAAGCAGGGGTAGGGATGCCGTCTCCCAGTGGAGATGAGAGGGGTTGGGGATAGGTGTTTCTACTTGGTGGTGTGGACTCTGCGGAAAGAATCCTAGGCACCATTTGACCTTCCCCTGCCCAGCGTTTAAGGACAGAGCTTATTAGACTCAATTGAGAGACATTTTTTCTGTTCAGTGATGACCAGAGCTGGGTCACTGATAAGCAGCTCTAGGGGCTATGCCTTAGACCTGGTGTAGGGACAGTGGTTAAAGGAAAGACAATGCAGAGGCAGTACTGGCAGTGAGGGTTCCTGCTACCCAGTAAGAGCTGACATCACTAAAGACCTGGATTAAGAAGTGAAACCTCAGAACATGGCATTGCAGAAGTGGCAGGGAGTGTCCAACAGCAGTAGCATGTGACCAGTGGCAGCAGGGAAAAGCAGCAGAGGCAGTGGCAAACAGCCAGTTGCAGAGGTGCCCAGCAGCCACACAGACATTGCTCAACGTCCCCCCTCCTTTCTTGGGTTGGAGGTGAACCCCTGTGAATGCACCTCTGAACTCTGGGTCTTCTCTAATCAAGGACAGCCAACTGTGAGTAGGGTGCAGTGGAGGGTGCGGAGAGTGGTGTGATAAAGGGACATTTGTTCTTCAGACTTTCCCACGGCAAGGTGGGAAACAGGCAAAGGACACTGCCCGACGCACTGTGGGTCAGGTTTGCCTATGGTTACATGCTTTTGAATGTGGTTGTGATGTTTTCCCAAATGTACGTGTGGTTCCCTTTCCCTTTTAATAAAAGCTATCTTTTGTTATACACAGACTCAGTGCTTACGAGTGGGAAAGTATTGCCTCTTAGAGACACCTGGGGTAGGGTTATGTTACTGGGTGGAGGCTTTAGCCAGTTCTGTGTCATATTGTTAAGAGGAACCCCTAGATAATGAACACAACCCTTGTTGCTGCCAAGTTCCACCTGGCAGAAGGGTTACCCTAGTAAGAAGTTACCGTAAAGTGTGCGTCACTTCACACATTTGCCTTTACCATCCCAGAAGGCCGGACTGTTCTAAATGTTACAGCTGCATCCCCAACACTTCCTCCTCCTCTCCCACAACCTAGCTGACTTTTCCTCCCTCCCAATCCCTACTTCTGATGACAGACTTGCTGACATGGCGACCGTTGCTCCCTTGTGCCACTATTGTCACTGCAATGATCCCATACTTCACAGTACTTCCCAAAACATACCTGGGGGCTAGTCTGAGTTGAGGGTACATGGCTGAATACACAACCACAGTGACAAGGGCCACAGGACACGCTGGATTCCTTTCACAGGAGTCCAGAGATGATCTAGGGAAGGGAAGGGCAGCTGAGTAGGGGAGAAAGAAAAGCTGTCAGTTGGGCTGCTTTTGCTAGGAAGGGGGTCATAAATATGGGTAAAGCATGTGAGCAGGTGGCTGTAAGGCAGGAGCACCTTCTTTTGGTGATGGGGAAAAGGTAGCCAGAAATTAAAATATCTTAGTTAAGGAGAATTTGTAGGGCTTATTAACCTTTTCAGGTTCACCCATTACTGTACTAATAATTTTTCAGATCAGTAGTTTGTTTATATTTATTTAGTTTTATTTTCAATTTTACTAGGTGATTTAAGCAGCCAATAATCTCCTCTTGCAGCATCTGTATACTGGGGAATATCTCTCGTTACACACTGACGCATCATGCCCCCAAAGAGATGCAGTAGTAGGATTTTCATTCAAATGGTCTTTCAGGGGTCTTGTGCTGCTCGCTCACGTTGACACTTTTGAAAATCTAAATTATCATGCAAAAAAGATAGGCACATGAGAAACATCTCATTTAGCAAAGGCCAATATACTTCCTCACTATGCTCTCCAAAGAATACAGCACATCCTTGAGTAAAACAGATGTCTAGTGGGCAAGGGGCAGATTTTTTGAATTGTCATTAGTGTGTCAATATGCCTTACCTTGTAGACTTCTCACTTCTAGGCCAGATCATTGGTTTAAATCCCATACTGGACCTTGAGTTCAAACACAATACTGACACTACAGTAAGTATTTAAGGCATTCTATTGAGCAGGCAGTCATTACCAGCTGTTGCTACTGGGAAGTGCCTTCATGTGATTTTGAGGTGATGGTCATATTATGCGCTAGATCATTGTTTTTCAGCTGGTAAGTGACAACCCCCAGGGGATCACAAAAGGCAATCGGGATGGGGAGGAAGTCACACGGCATTGCAAACTTTATGACATTCTAGAGCAATAAAATCTCACACTCCCCACCTCTCTTAAACCTTTACCATTCAACGGCAGCATTCATGGTCAGCCTCTCAAAACACACACACAAATAAATTATACAGGCTTAGCATTGATACTTTTTTTTTTACTCTTATAGTGAAGACAAGTGAGTCATGAAAATATTTTACTTTGAACAAAAGGTTGCCAACTTGAATGGTAGAGAAACACTGGTCTAGATCATTTTTATGTATTTGTATAGATCCTTTTTAGTAGTTATGTGGGTTTTGGTGCAGGAGTATATGGAGAAGTGAACTGTTATACTTTTTAAATGAAAGAACAGTTGTGCAAATTACACAAAGCGTTCCTTTTCAAGGAATGGTTTCAGGACAGCTGTGATAGCAAAAACAAAACAAAAACAAAAAACCAAGTTAACATGCAGACAACAAAGGACAATAGACATATTATCCTAAAGGATAATAAAATGCATCTCAGTCTGATTCCAGTTTTCCTTCTGACAGTTTTGAGTTGGCGTGGAATGTTAGGCAATGGCTGCGAGGCAGCCTGTTATAGTTCCGGGTGTAAAAGCCTTCCCTCTACCTACAGCACAGATTTCTATATAGCCTCAGGAAGGGTCAGGGGCTGGTTGTAGAGATATTGTCAGATAGGCCATATTCTTTGCGGTAGGGAATGATATTATGGCTTTAGAAGCAGAAGGGGTCAATCAGACTCCCCTCAGTTAGCTCCATGGCTGCAATGGCCTGCCTTAGCCAAAAAGCAAATGAAGTAGCAGACAGGGAGGAGGGAGGTCATGTCACCCCTGCCAGTACTCAAAAGGAATCAAGTTACCTTCCCAAGGTATACAGACAAATACATGTGAGTGAGGAGGACAACAGACAGGAAGGACACTCACCTTGACTCAGTGTGTGGGGAACAAAAGGCCACCCCAGTGGGGTGAGGGATCGATACTCCTCCCCTTCTTCACCCCCCCCAGAAAAGCTAAAGTTAGGCCACTGGAGTCCCTACCCCAGCCTCCAAAGGGCTGGGGGCACAGAAAGGAATTTGGCTGTGGGGGAGGTTTGAGGAATTTCCTTTGCCTACCCTCTTTCATCTGCTGTTAAAAGCAGTACATGGTTGTGAGCCACTGCACAGCAAGGCAGCCATAACAGATTTTTCTCTTTGGCCCAAAGAACTGTTGTGTGAACTATTTCTGGGGGGGACCTCGACCCATTGCTGGGGCAGGCAACCCCTTCAAGGGCAAAGGGACACTAGACACACTCCCTAGAAGCCATGTGGGCAGCGGCAGCTCCAGGCACCAGCGTTCCAAGCGCGTGCCCGGGGCGGCAAGCCGCGGGGGGCGCCCTGCTGGTCCCTGCAAGGGCGGCTGTCAGGCAGCCTTCGGCGGCTTGCCTGCGGGAGGTCCACCAGTCCCGTGGGTTCGGTGGCAATTCAGCGGCGGGTACGCCGAAGCCGCAGGACCGGTGGACCTCCCGCAGGCATGCCGCCGAATCCGTGGGACCGGGGACCTCCCGCAGGCGCGCCGCCGAAGGCAGCCTGCCTGCCATGCTTGGGGCGGCAAAAAAGCTAGAGCCGCCCCCGCATGTGGGAGCAGGAAGACCAGGTCTCAAGCACCCAAAGGTTTCAGGGTGACAAAGGTAAGAAAGGGTAGGCAAGAGCCCCATAAGTGCTAAAGAGAGAAATTATATGGGCTGGTGGTGAAATGGCTCTGTACGGATTGTTGAAGGATGTCGGCTGGTTTGCTAGCAACAATGTTTATCATGTGAATAGTTGAAATGTGAAATTATGAAAGGCCACCCGTGGAATAAACCTGTCCAGGAAATAAATCAGTAGGTTTCCCTAGAATGCCAATCACTCCCCCTAGCTACCCCCACTTCTTTAGTGGGGAGATGTTTGCATTGGGTTGTAGCTGTGTCAGTAGAGGTAATATCTTTTATTGGACCAGCTTCTGTTGGTGAGAGAGACACGCTTGTCACCAACAGAAGTGGAGAGGGGAGACAGCTATGGCAATTTCCTGCAATATCCTTGAAAAACCTTATTAAGTTTAAGTATATTTGGAGTCCACTATATTAAATACAAAGGTGATGAATTATTGTGGGCCTAGATGATCAAAGGTTTATACTGAACAATATGGCAGACAAGCCTGAACTTCTGGGACAATACATGTGAAATGGATTTCCTGGGAAACCTCAAGGAGAAGCAAAGGCAACGCGAAGAGGGGGAAGGGGGGAGTCAAGTGCCCCCCCCCCCAGATTGGCCTGCCAGGGGCGAAGAGGGAGAGTGGCTCTGTCCTTCTCTCCCTGTGCCTCCCACCTCCCCCCCAGCACCTTTGGCTGCTCTCCCTGGCACCTGGGCGGGGAGCGGGACAGAGCTGCTGTTTCCTGAGAGAGCCTGGCTGGGAGGCAAGGCCTGCTCTCTGCCCAGCTCTGAAGGCAGTGCCCCTGCCAGCAGCAGCATAGAAGTAAAGGTGACAATCCCACAACCCCCCTACAATAGCCTTGTAATCCCCACCCACCATCTTTTGGGCTTGGACCCCCACGGTTACAACACCGTGACATTTCAGCTGTAAACCTCTGAAACCATAAAATTGATGATTTTTAAAATCCTATGACTGTGAAATTGACCAAAATGGACTGTGAATTTGGTAGGGCCCTATGTATAACGGAAGGAGTCACAGATTCATGGGGGTGCTTGTTCTGAGCTAACAGCTGTTAAGAACTTGTAACCACAGAAAAACCCTTTGGTGGGGTTTGAAGGACTAAAACCTACCAGAGCCCTTCTTGGATTAGTGTGTAAGTTCTTTTATTGTTTTTATTGTGTTTTCTCTGTAATGGTTTCATCTTAATAATAAAGGGGCTTGCTTAGAAAGGGCTGCATGGTAACTTTTAACTGTTGGCAATTACACTAGTTCAGGGGTTCCCAAACTTGGTTCGCGACTTGTTCAGGATAATGCCCTGGCGGGCCGCGAGATGCTTTGTTTACCTGAGCGTTCGCAGGTACGGCCGCTCGCAGCTCCCACTGGCCGCGGTTCGCTGTTCCCTTAAAATGCTATCCTGAATCAAGGCCATAAATGGTGATATTATGCAGGGGGCAGACATAGCTGCAGGAGCCAGTTGCATAAACACTATTGTCATTCTTTCAGAGTCCTTAAATGTTTGCTAAAAATTTCCCTCTGGAAGTGTTTGTCCTCCATCATATTTCTCTCTCATTAGGGAAAGAGTTTCCTGCATTGTTTCCCTGTCCTCTTGCCTCAAGCTGTCCTATCTCTGAAACATGAGCCTTGTTTTGTGCTCTTCAAACTTTGTGTAGTCAGAGTCCTTGTTCACATCCAGGAACAGTTCTTCTCATTCCTGGACTGAAAGTCTGTGAGCCTTTCCACCACTGTGGATCTAGCGGGCCTGTCGCCATATCTGTTCTGGGACACTCATAGAATTGAAGTGGCCACTGTAATGAGAGATAAAGAAATAATAGCAACACTCATCTCCCTGCCTCCTTTAAATACCAAGAAAGGCAATAACAGGTAACAATTTCCACTCAATGTTGAATTCCAGTGCCTCCCTACAAAGCACTTTTTCCATAGGCATATTATCAGAATTCATGCACCACACTTACAAGAATAAAGGTGGGCAGGGAAGCATTAATGCGATCATGGGAGGAAGGGATTGGAGGCATGTGTTTTGATCACTTTCACAGGACCAACAAGTGTTACTTGTTGCAGGCAAATAGAAACCGTGGCCCATTCAAGGAAAGAAGTCAGAGGGAACTGCTGGCTGCTCAGCACGTTTGAAAGTCAGGCCACTTACTTAGATGCTTATATAGATGTAAGAGCATAACATTAAGGTCCAATTTTTATTAAATTGGTTTCCATTTCTTTGTAAGAGAGATCTCCATGTCCCCCACAGCACTCTCGAATTCACACACACCTCCCCACTTGAATCCTCCTTCAAGGCTTTGCCTTGCAATCACCAACCTTTCAGATGGGAAGGGGGATTCTTTGGATTCTATCAACCCCACTACTTAATCAGCTACAGAGGTCACTACAGAGCAAGCCAAGGCTCTTGGCTAAATACCTATGAGGATCCGGACTTCTGCCTCTATTGCACTCTCTAGCTCTGATGGCTTGGAGGAACTACAGGACAGGTAATTGATCCTGGGCTTCCTGCACCGTGATACAGATCACTAGAGACCTGTGGGATAGCAAAGTCAAGCATCTCCCTCATTGCCTCCCACTGTTCTGCTTGGTGCACTATCAGTTCTTATATCATAGGAAAGGGGCCACTTGTAACACAATCTTATTCACAGTTGATTTCACTCCATAAAGGTAGGACTGTGGGAAGATTGGTTGGGAAGTTACTGAGGCCACATCTATACTACAGTGGCTAGAGCAGGGGTCGGCAACCTTTCAGAAGTGGTGTGCCGAGTCTTCATTTATTCACTCTAATTTAAGGTTTCGCGCGCCAGTAATACATTTTAACGTTTTTTAGAAGGTCTCTCTCTATAAGTCTATATTATATAAATAAACTATTGTTGTATTTAAAGTAAATAAGGTTTTTAAAAAATTTAAGAAGCTTCATTTAAAATTAAATTAAAATGCAGATCTTATCAGTTTAGTGTGATTCTTGCCCTTGCTTTTCCTTGCTGAGTTTTCCAATGTGGGCCACAGCAGGGAGTGGCTGAAGAGCGCTGGGCCGAGGCCAGGAGCAGAGCCCCGGGCTGGCTGCCAGTATCCCAGGCCGGCAGTGGGCTGAGCGGGGCCGGAGGTCTGGACCCCGGCTGACAGGGGGGCTGGCGGCCGGAACCCTAGACGGCAGTGGGCTGAGCTGCTCAGCCCGCCGCTGGCCCCGCTCAGTCCACTGCTGGTCTGGGGTTCCGGCAGGGGTAAAAGTAACTTAAATTTCTTACAGGTACTGTCGTATTACAACCCCCCTCGGGGGGCGGGGAGGAGCTCAGGGGCTGGGCTGTGTGGGGGGGAGCACTCAGAGCAGGGGGTTGGGGTGCAGGGGGATCAGGGCAGGGGGTGGGGAGATGGATGGTACAGGAGTCAGGGCTAGGAGCATGGGGGGTGTAGGAGTCAGGGTTGGGTGGCGTGAGGGGCTCAGGGCAGGAGGTGGGGGGGGTGTAGGGGGAAGTCCCGGGGGGACGGGGACTTGGGGCTGGCCTGGGACAGTCCCGGTTGCGGCCGGGTTACCTGGATGGTGGATGGGTCCCTTCCCCATGCTGTTCCTGTTCCTGCCAAGGGAGCTGTGGGCCAGCTGTGTGGGGGCACTGCATCTGCAGGCAAATGGGGGGCGGCTGCAGAAGACCAGGGCTGGCTCCAGGCACCAGCCCAGCAATCAGGTACTTGGGGCGGCCAACGGAGAGGGGCGGCAAGTCCGGATCTTTGGCAGCAATTCGGCGGCGGGTCCCTCACTCCCTCTCGGAGCGAAGGACCAGCCGCCGAATTGCCGCCGAAGACTGCTTGGGGCCGCAAAAACCTTCGAGCCGGCCCTGCAGAAGACACCCTGGCCTGCCGCTCCCTTCCCTCCAGGGGCCGCAGGGATGGCACGTGCCTGCAGTGCCCTGGTGTCCAGCCACAGTGGTGAGAGAGGGGCAGCAGGACAGGCTGGGACGCGGACACCTCCACCTCCACCGCACCTCCTGCCGGCCCCTTTCACTTGTCTGACTGCCTGCTGCTTCGTCCGGCGCACGGGGCCGCCAGCGCCAGCCTGCAGGAGAGTTCCAGCAGCCAGCAGGACCCCAGCTGGGAGCGCGCCACGCGCTGTGCCTCCACCCGCAGCGGAGCGCCCCAGCATCGGCCGGCTCTGTATTCCGGCTGGGTTTCGGTTCCGGCTGCTGGCCCCTTGCCAGCCGGGGTCTCAGCCGCCGGCCTGCTCAGCCCGCCGCCAGCCTGGGGTTCTGTTCACCCAGGCTGGCGGCAGGCTGAGCGGGGCCGGCGGCCGGGACCTCGGCGTGCCATTAAAAATCGACTCGCGTGCCACCTTTGGCACGCGTGCTGTAGGTTGCCGACCCCTGGGCTAGAGTGTCACAACTACAGAGTGCTGCTGTAGCACTGTAGTGTAGGTGCTTCCTACATCGACGGAAGGGTTTTTACTGTCGATGTAGGTAATCCACCTCTCTGAGAGGCGGTAGCTAGGTCAATGGAATAATTCTTCCATCATCCTCGCTACATCTACAGTGGCAATGTAGCTAGGTTGGTCTAATTTTTAGGTGTAGAGCAGGCCTGAGGCCCAGATCCACAAAGGTATTTAGGCTCTTAACTTGCAGTGAAATCAATGTTGTATGCCGTGTTATTGTCGCTGTGTTGGTCCCGGGATATTAGAGAGACAAGGGGCGTGAGGTAATATCTTTTATTAGACAGAAGTTTGGTCCAATAAAAGCTATTACCTCACCCCTCTCGTCTCTCTAATGAAATCAGTGGAAGTTAGAAGCCTAAATACCTTTTGAGGATCTGAGAAAAGGCTGGAAAATCACTTCAGTTAGAGTCATGCCCTGTGCTTGATTCCTGGCCCTTAGCATCAGACAGATTTCCACTCCTAGATCCACTTCCTCCTTATTTTAAATGCAGGGGGTTCTTTTTATTGTACAACTATATCTCTATTTTCAAACCTCTTCACAGATCAGCTGTACATTGGAAAAGCTAAATATCAGCTCTCCTCACACAAAGTCAGATTTTTTTAATCTAAAGAATTTATATAATGTCAACAGTCTGCCTCAGTGCAGCCAAAGAGGCTTAAAAAATTACTAGCAATCCCTTTTTTCCACCTCAGAGCCCATGTCCTGAACACTGAACAAATCCCATCAGTGTTTGGGATGCATAATGTCATTGTTGTTGAACCACTGGTGAATTTACACACTGTTAATCCCTGGCATTTATTCAAACAAGCTCAGCAAGTTTCAGCAGCACAATGCACTTAATGTTTTCATCAATGGGTTTACATAGTGAATGAGATGCTCTCCGCACCTCAGCTTGCAGCATTGCAAGCTAGAGAGTACAGCAGGAGCATAGCAGAGCAAGACTGAGAGAACAGGGGAATTGAAGCAGACGCATGTTTGGAATTTTATGGTGGTTTAAGTAATAATAATACCTAACTCTCGCAATCCGCAGATCTGAAAGCACTGCATAAAGGAAGTCAGTATCATTATCCCCATTTCACTGGGGAAACAGCCAGGGAAAGCACGTTGTTAAGGGTCCCTCAGCAGGCCAGAGGCAGTGTTAGAACTAGAAGCCCATTCTCCTATGTCTCTGTCCAGTGCCCTTTCCACTGGATCACACTGCCTCTCATGCAGTAGCATGGCACTGCGGCTTAGAGCTCCATTGGCTTGCAAGCAGGCTTTCATGTATAAGAACTTTTGGGGCTCCTCTCTTTGCCTTGTAAAATCTTCCTTTCGTCAAGGAAACGTTAGTTTCAGACCAGAGAACTTTTTTTAAAGAAAATACTGAAGGACACTGGCATACCTGTCTGGGTAGTTTAACTCACTTTAACTCCCAGGTCACCCTGTACCCCACACAAACAATGTTGTAGATGTTACGGGGAAAGAAGAGGCAGTGAACAAATGTGTTTGCTAGTGAGTCTGTGATGATTCGGGGGACTGCTATAAGGGGCTTGGGAGAGGAAGAGGAGGTACTATAGAAGGAGAGTCCTTAGAGCAGAGGATGAGGGGGAGAGGCAATCAGAGGTGCACTGTAACTGTGTGGTAATTCTGCACTGAATTGTTCAATCACTCTTGAGTCTGCATCAGGTTGTTTGTGCAGAGCTTTGGGGGGAAAGGTAAAGTGCTAAATACATGCTAAGTATGAATGTTATTGTGATAATTGTTTAATTCTCCCTACCCCCAGAGAGTGTGAGAAATTGCCTAATCACAGGTGAACTGGCAGTGAATTAACCACTGACAAGTCTGAGATGAATTATTTAACCACAGGTGGATCTGCAAGTCAGCGATGGTTTGGAAGCAAGGTGACCTCCGAGATGGGTTTGAGAAGAGACTGAAATGCTACAGCAGTGCAGCTGCGCCACTGTACTGCTTCAGTGTAGACACTCACTAAAGCGATGGGAGGGGTTCTTCCATCACCGTAGTTAATCCACCGCCCCGAGAGGTGGTAGCTAGGTCAAAAGAAGAATTCTTCTGCCAACCTAGCACTGTCTGCACTGGGGGTTAGGTCAGCTTAACTGCTTTGCTCAGGGGGGTGGATGTTTCATAGGCCATCTTACAAAATGCTGAGACTGGCCCTGTACATGTCATTATATGGAGCACATTAAAAACACAAAGGGCCGGATGCAGCAGTCCACACCACCTGCTTTGTTATGGCTGCTTTGCATTGCCAGAGCAAACCAGTGAGTGTGTCCCAATGTCTCTGCCTCAGACAGCTTACCTGGAGTACACAAGACAGCGGTTCAAACACAGAAATGGGAGTGAGACAGGAAGATGGTAAACAGAGGAATAATCGGTAAGAAGATCATTACATTCACTAAATCAGAATCCATAGAAGAGTGTAAAATTCATTATAGGCAGGCCAGGCCAAATCCTTAACTGGTGTAAACAGACTTAGCTCCACTAACTGAAGATCTGGTGCATGGCAGTGTGTGTAGCCAATGTATGTACGGCTGGCCTTACCTGATGAGAAGCTAGAGATTGGTGCTAGTTAGCTTGAAAAGGAGAAAAAGCAGAGAGGCCATGACAGAATTGTAAACAGGAATGACCAATACGTAGCGACGCCTGACTGCTATCACCCTGCCCCATAGCACAGGAGCCAGCAGACACTCCATTGAATGGAAAGGGAACATTTCAAAGGAAATGTTCTGCAAAATGGCACCTGCTGCCAATGCACCAAACACCTTCAATCTCCTCCTCCACAGCCCTTCGCGAAACCCGCTCTTCCTCCTCTGCTTTCCACCACTGACTTCCACTCCTGTGTGCTGTGTGTTTTGTTAAACATCAGAATGCATCAGGTTTATTCACAATGTAATGCAGCTCATCATGGGCGACACCTTCGGCTGGTTGTAAATCTCTGTCTCTCAGTTGTAGAGCAACGCCAGCTTACACAAGTACAAGTTCTGACCCATAATGTCATGTTTAGCGCAGGGCTGTGCAGATACAGATTACCTGAATGAATGAACAACCAACAGAGGGAATGCACACTGTAAGTTTTTAAAGCATGAAAGAAGTTTAGCACCCTCCCGAGAAAACAAGAGCAGCACAATGAAATCTGGGCTCTCATTTTCCCAGGGTGATTCCCAGAGCCTGGGAAAATTCAGAAAGAGGCCAGCATGTGCAAATAAAATCACAGCCTTTGAAATGCTATGCAGTAAGTTTCCTCATGTAGAAGAAAAGAGAAATTGCCCTGAAAAAACTGCCCTGTAATTGCTATCTTCTGCTGTGAATGTTGTTGCAAGGCTTTTGACAAGGCTGCTCCAAACACAGGATCGCAGACCTCACGTGGCACCTCCTTTCTTTTCTGATCGCCACAAACTGTAGTGCAGGCAATTTTTCCAGTGCACACAGCACATCAGGCGTGATGTGCAGTCTTCAGCTGAAATCACAATGTGCTCCACACACATTTCATGTAGCTTCTCATGGATTACGGCAGTGCACTAGCACAGGGAGGGCTTTCCCTTTTGTGAAGCACTCAGAGCAAACTGTGGCACAGATGAGGAAGATTTTGCAAATCCTGGAGGAGACTGGAGCGATCTCCTGTCTGGCTGGGATTTTCAAGGCAGATTTGCAGTCACATGAAAAGGACTTTTTACCTCCAAAAATCTCATCCTCTTACCTACATTTTATCTACCTACTAGGCCTGCTGGGAATCTAATCCTCCCCTCTCAGTCCAAGTCTGGATCCAGATCCAGACTGTACACACAAGCCCCATCCCGATAAGAAATGAGCCAAACCCAAACTGTGGTTCTGAAACCTCTGGACTCGGGGGTGTGCAAAATCCAAATCTGAAGTTTGCCTCCTGAGCATCTTTCAGCTTGAAGTGTAATAGCATCCATAGCCTGAAGATGAGCTAATGGTCCATGTTCTCTAATGTGTTCTACTCCCTTTGCACCAATGTGCAGGAGTCCCCAGTTGGCATAGCTAACTCCTGACATTCACCGCTGTAGCAACAAGCATGGGGACATGTTGGGGTGGGTGGGGCATTGTCAGAGCACTCTAGGCATTTGTAGCTATTGGAGAGATCTTTGGGGGCCATAGCCATCTGGTATATTTTAGGGCTGCCCCTAGGCCACTCTAATCTACCCTGGGATTAGAATAGAACTGGTCTCAGAACCAAAGAGTCAGAGCCAGCTCCTTTATGCCCCCCTCTCCATTCTGCCCAGAGTCCAAGGTGCAGGTGGGAATCTAGGTTAAAGAGTCCAACAAACAGAGGGATAATTAGGGACAGATTGGCAGATGGGGGATGTAAATCAGAGGGAAATATGGAGTGACCAGAAAGATTTTCTTTTGTCCTCCAGCTAGACTGCACAAGTGCTGATGTCTAGCCGCACAAAACCTGCTCCACTGAAGAGAAGTGACAGCTGCATGAGTTTTTTAACCAGCCTACATCAATACATCTGCTCAATAACCAAACACTGCTAAAAGGCCCTTCTGCTGCTGTGACCTTAAACCACTTCTAGTCTAGAAACAAAGCAGGGTGGAATTCCCATGACGTTCTAGTGAAGACTACTGCTTAGGAAAGCAGTTTGGATGGGGCAGAAAAGGAGGAGTCTTGTAATCCTTGGCATGTCAATTAAAGTGCAGTGTATCTTGCCTTGGGGCACTCATTCTGTCTGCAGGTGATTTCTGAGAAAAAGAGAGAGAGCCTGTGAGAAAATGTGTGCTGAGAATGGCCATGCCTTAGGGAGCCGAGCTGCTACTGCTCAGCCACTGAGGGTATGTCTACAGTGTGTGTGTACCCATGACCTGGCTTGCATGCATTCAGGCATGTGATAGCCAAGCCTGCCTCCAAGCGGCCAGACTGCAGAGCTGCACACAACCCATCTTGCATACCTGGCTCCAATCAGACATTCATTTGATTGCGTCTGGAACATCTGCAAGGATAAGTGCAAGAATTTTCACATGGAGTGGGCTCAAGACACTGCTGGTTTGCAGGCCTGAGACAGGCAACCAGAAAGTGCACCTGTCATTACTGAGGTTGGATCCAGGCAGGCAAGGGAAAAAAGGGATGTCTTGTGTGCCCACGTCCTTGCATTGCAGTGTGATGTGGATGAGGAAATAGGATACTGTGATGGGGGACTTCTAATGCTGTGTGCTGGTATAGTATACCTAGCAATTTATGTGGTAATTGCTGGTTTGCTATTGGTTTTATGTGAGATAAGAGTGTTTGATACTTTATTTAAAAGCTTTGGATACAACTTCCTGTCTCTTCCTTCTTTTCCTAGCACTCAGACTTCACTGTATTGTACAGCCAACCCGATTTATTAACACAACTAAAAGCAGTATAATAACCAGAAGTATCATTGAAACCTTTGCAGGCATGCCAGGTGCCTGTCCACAAATAAGTATTTTCAAACGTGAAAAATTAAATAAAATGTGCAAAACAGTGTCATTAACTGAAGTCCTAGCTCCGCAGGTTCACTGGTAGTGGAACTGAACATCAGAAGTGTGCTTCTGTTCTCCTTCTCCCTGGTTTAACACCTTGCCCAGGTTGTATGGGGCCGGAATGCACAGGGTCCATCGGCCTATTTCAGTTCATAGACGCGTTCATAGCCCACCCAAGCACAGAATTTTCCAGTGACTGCATGATGTGATAGCATGGAGGAGAGTGCACGGGCATTGGTGCTGGAGTTGGTACAGGGGGGTGCAGCCTGGTGGCTATCAGGATGATCAGCTGCTCTAACAGTGCCTGGTCCTGATTGCTATTCCTCTGGTCATGTTCAAGGAATTTGGCAAACAATTTCTTCTCCCACTTCCAATCCTGCTTCTTTGCTGTCTGGTATTCCAGGTGCTCACCTGACCTGCTCCGCATGTCATATAACAACTGGTCATCTCTAACACTCTTCCTTTTCTTTTGGTTGAGGGTCCTGTCCCCAAGAGTTCTGGTGCCTCCCTTGGTGCAGCTGAGTTGGAAGTGCCTGCCAAGGAAATGAAAGAGCATTTTTTTCATGGGAAAAAAATAGGAAAGAATCCCTTCTCTCTTTTACATCTGCAACAAAACAAGGCCACAGTTCAATACTTTTATCAACCTGGTATGCTTTTATTCCACCTTTATACACTGACTTATTCAAGAGCCTTCTAGTAACATGCCCAGACCAAAGACACGCCATGGTAAGCATTTTAAATTTAATTCATTTTTTAAAAGTGGGCCCTGGTTGGAGGGTGAGCAGCCCAGGGCCCATTACCAGTATGGATGTCAACATTATTTCAGGATGGAGAAGCCTGGGAGGATATTACTGTTCTGGAAGTCGCAGAGTGGAAGAAGAACCAAATTTTCCAGGCAAGTGGTGGAATCCAATCTATCCATGCAAAGGATATTTTAATTGCCTGTTGACTGAGCAGCATATCAAGGAATGGAGAAGGCTGGTAAGCTACCAACATGACTGTTGGAAGTTTGCCCTATCCAGAAATCTTACAGACTGCCTTGAGTTTCTCCTGCATGAAAAATTTTCAAGAGTGGGGGGAAAATTCGGGTTAACATTGACAGGATGCTGAACATTGATGCAAAGGCTTGTTAACAGCAGAGCTGATTTCCCTCCCCAGCCTGCACAGCATGCCATGAAGAGACAGAACCAGAAGACAAAGCACTGTGGTCCACAAGGGACTGTTCCACTTAATACAGCTACTGGGACCTATAATCCATACTGTCTGTGACAATACTTTAATTCTAATCATGCTATAACTCTATCATCCTAGCGGTGTGACAGAGTTACAAAGAGAATGCTATGCGGAGATATGCACTCATGCTGGCTAATCTTGTAATCCTGATTTAAAAAAAAAAAAAGTACAAAGATAGCAAAAATGAATCATTAGTTGCATGTTTATATTCTTCCCTCTCTTGGATCACACCTTGTATGGAGGGAGGGGGAAGGGCGTCCAGGGAAATGCTATGGGCTTCCACCTTCAACTGAAGCTAACCCCATCCTAATATATGTAACAATAATTTCATTGGAGAAATGAAGTGGGTGAGGTAATATCTTTTATTGGACCAACTTCTGTTGGTGACACACAAGCTCTCGAGTTTACACAGAGCTCTTCACCTTGTCTCTCTGGTATCTTGGGACCAACACAGCTACAACAACTCTGCTTACAATAATTGTATTGGTCACAATAACCAGGAAATCCCTCCCACGTATGCTTCAAGTTCCCTCATGATAATAATAAAGATGGCCGGTGTCACTTACTGGGGTGTGGATCCAGTTCCCACACCACTCCTTCTCCATGTTGTTCCCTCAGCACACCCCCGAACAAGTCCTCAGAAAACAGACTTAGGACACTCACTAGCCCATCTGGCCTGATTTGGGGCTTCCAGTATCACGGCCTATTCCTGGGACTTTGCCTCCCTTCAACCATGGTTTCCTCTGGTGCTGTCCCTGTCCACTCTTCTTCCAGTCTAAGCATTAAACCATCCCTGCTTAGAGCCCTGTCAGACAGGATGCTGGGCTCTGGTGGTAGAGAGCACCCAGCTGAATTCCTCATAATAGGGGCCGGTAGCCAGGGAGTTGTTGGACCTGCTGTTGCCATCCTTAGCCTAGCAGTAGAGGGTCTTTAAGGGTTTGAGATGGTCTCAAACAATTGCAGATTTCAAGTGCTTCACCCAAAGTTACGCTCCTTGCTGTACTGACACCAGAGGTTAAGCATAACCCTGGAGTGCTCTTCCGGACAGTTAGAAGCAGGCTGGGTGGTAGGCATCTTGTAATGCCCTTTGGCAGAGCTGGGGTGAGCAGTGCAGAAAATGGAGCAGACCGCATGGAAATGAAGGGTTAAGTGCTGACCAGGTGTATATAAACCACAAGGTAGCTTCCAGTGCATGGGGGTGAGTGAGAGAGAGTAGGTATGAGGGCTGCAACAAATAGGGACTGGGAATTGTGGGATGACATTGGAAGATTCTTGGAACAAGGTGCTCAGCATGCTAGATGGACCCTTGGTCTGACCCAGTATGGCCGTTCTCATGTGTTTTCTCTGCCCCCACACTGAAAAGTGGGCAGGTGAGAGAACAACATGTACTTTACCCCATACCCTCAGCTAAGCACGAGATCAATGCACTTGGGAGCATGTGCTTTAAGTGGTTTGTATGGGGATGGTAGGGATGTGTGGACAATATCACAGGGGGCTGGCCCTTTAAATGAAGCTGGTCCAACTTTCCTGTGCCAGAACAGGTGCTCCCAGTTAAGAGGTCAGGGCAGCACCTGGGACTATGAAGGATCAGAGAGAATCAGAAGTAAGAAGATTGGTGAAGAAAGTTGTAGGAGGTTACAGGGGGAGGCTGGAAGCAGGAAAGAGGTTTATTAGCTGTCGTCCCCAAGCCAGAGAACCTGGTCCGGAAGGCTGATGGCAAGAGAGTAGAAGAGGTAGTTTGCCTGCGGACATCTGAGCTGCAGCCAGGGGCCTGAGGGGGCTGAAGGTAGGGGGCAGTGAGGAGCTTTCCTGCTGGTGTCCCCACTGTGTAAAGGGCTGCCAGAACAGGAGAGGTGGCTGCTCCCCTGGGGAGGATGCGCTCCCAGCAGAGGCTGTGGGGGTGCCTGCTGGGAAGCGCAGGGTTACACTCCAGTTGGAAGGGCTAGGGCGGCTGTCACAGCAGAAGAACAGGAGAGGACTGAAGAAGAGCCTGAGTGGGGTGGAAGTGCGATGTCAATGGACTGGAGGTTGGGGAATTTTAAGGACTATACCTTCTTTGTTTTGGGACTTTTGTCATGGATTATTTGCACCGTGTTTTGGTAATAAATCGGCCCCAATGAGGGGCGTTATTGAGATAAGAGAGTCTATTGGGGACCCCTTAGGGGCCCAAGAGGGGAGCTGGGGCAGTAACCCTGACGGTAAGGCACCCAGTTGCCAGGGGGCATTCAGGGAAAAGGGTTCACAGACAACAACACACATACTAACATGCAGCCTGACTGTGATGTGGACATGCCCTGAGAGAGTGAGAATGACAGTACTCAAGGTCAGTGGTTCTTCTGCGAAGGAAGCTCAACAATCCCACTGCCACCTCTCAGAGGTGCCTTTCCCACTGACCACTTCAGCATTGCAGGATGGGAAAGTAGCCATGTTCCACGCCAAATCCTCGTGAGATCTTCCCTTGTGAAACCTTTTGCACTGTTATCTCAACAGTCATACCAAAGAAAGTGGGCTTCTGGATCTGATGATTACACCTCGATCATTCAGAGTGGCCCACACCAAACCCCATTTGAGCCAGTGTCTTGAGGGCTGATCTGAGTTAATCCTCTTCAGATTCTTGAAGCTTACCTATTTATTACTTGTATTACTGTAGTGCTAGGAGTGCAGTCCTGATCACTAGGATTGAAACTACACTACAGTGGAGTTCTTTAAAAAAATTGTAAGTTATTCACTGCCCCCCCCTCCTCCCCCCGCTACTGCTCAGGGATCAGTGAATCCCACAGTGTAGGCTCCCCCCATTTTGGGGCAGAGGGTAGGATGCTGTCCTGTCTGCTGGTGCTAGTGCTAGGAACTAGGGCTGTCAATCGATTAAAAAAATTAATTGTAATTAATCGCACTGTTAAACAATAATAGAATACCATTTATTTAAATATTTTTGGATATTTTCTACATTTTAAAGTTATTGATTTCAATTACAATACAGAATACAAAGTGTACAGTGCTCCGTTTATATTATTATTTTTGATTACAAATATTTGTACTGTAAAAAAACAAAAGAAATAGTATTTTTCAATTCCCCCATTACAAGCACTGTAGTGCAATATCTTTATTGTGAAAGTTGAACTTACAAATGTAGAATTATGTACAAAAAAATAACTGCATTCAAAAATAAAACAATGTAAAACTTTAGAGCCTATAAGTCCACTCAGTCCTACTTCTTGTTCAGCCAATCGCTCAAACAAGTTAGTTTACATTTGCAGGAGATAATGCTGCCCGCTTCTTGTTTACAATGTCACCAGAAAGTAAGAACAGGCATTTGCATGGCACTCTTGTAGCCAGCGTCGCAAGGTATTTATGTGCCAGATGCACTAAAGATTCATATCTCCCTTCATGCTTCAACGACCATTCCAGAGGACATGCGTCCATGCTGATGATGGGTTCTGCTCGATAACAATCCAAAGCGGTGTGGACCAATGCACATTCATTTTCATTATCTAAGTCAGCTGCCACCAGCAGAAGGTTGAATTTCTTTTTTGGTGGTTTGGGTTGTATAGTTTCTGCATCGGAGTGTTGCTCTTTTAATTCTTCTGAAAGCATGTTCCATACCTCCTTCCTCTCAGATTTTGGAAGGCACTTCAGATTCTTAAACATTGGGTCGAATGCTGTAGCTATCTTTAGAAATCTCACATTGGTACCTTCTTTGTGTTTTGTCAAATCTGCAGTGAAAGCGTTCTTAAAACGAACAACATGTGCTGGGACTTCATCCAAGACAGCTATAACATGAAATATATGCGGGTAAAACAGAGCAGAAGACATGCAATTCTCCCCCCAAGGAGTTCAGTAACAAATTTAATTAACTTTTTTTTAAACGAGCATCATTAGCATGGAAGCATGTCCTCTGGAATGGTGGGTGAAGCATGAAGGGGCAAACGAATGTTTAGAATATCTGGCATGTAAATACCTTGCAATGCTGGCTACAACAGTGCCATGCCAATGCCTGTTCTCACTTTCAGGTGACATTGTAAATAAGAAGAGGGCAGCATTATCTCTCGTAAATGTAAAGAAACTTGTTTGTCTTAGCGATTGGCTGAACAAGAAGTAGGACTGAGGGGACTTGTAGGCTATAAAGTTTTACATTGTTTTGTTTGTGAGTACCGTTATGTAACAAAAAAAAATCTACATTTAGTTTGTAAAGGGTTTGATTTATATAAGAACTATTATTGATATTTATGATGATGATGAAGTTGCACTTTCATGATAAAGAGATTGCACTACAGTACTAGTATGAGGTGAATTGAAAAATACTATTTTTTTTTATCATTTTTACAATGCAAATATTTGTAATACAAAATAATAATATAAAGTGAGCACTGTACACTTTGTATTCTGTGTTGTAACTGAAATCAATATATTTAAAAATGTAGAAAAACATCCAAAAATATTTAATACATTTCAATTGGTATTCTATTGTTTAACAGCGTGATTAATCGCGATTAATTTTTTGAGTTAATACCATGAGTTAACTGCGATTAATTGGCAGCCCTACTAGGAACATCTCAAGTTCTCTTCCAGTTGGCAGCCCGCCACCTGCAGCTGAGCCACCCTCTCTGCTGAATTCACAGTGAGGCTTTTAGCCATAAGGATGGGCAGCTCAACAGCATGACAGGCTAGAGCAGGGGTCGGCAACCTCTGGCATGCGGCTCGCCAGGGTAAGCACCCTGGCGGGCCGGGCCAGTTTATTTACCTGCCGCGTCGGCAGGTTCGGCCGATCGCGGCTCCCACTGGCCGCGGTTCGCCGCTCCGGGCCAATGGGGGCAGCGGGAAGCGGCGCGGGCGAGGGATGTGCTGGCCGCGGCTTCCCGTCACCCCCGTTGGCCCGGAGCGGCGAACCGCGGCCAGTGGGAGCCGCGATCGGCCGAACCTGCCGACGCGGCAGGTAAATAAACTGGCCCGGCCCGCCAGGGTGCTTACCCTGGCGAGCCGC
>QXTE01000111.1:4823718-4890360 GCA_003942145.1 Platysternon megacephalum
CAGGGGTCGGCAACCTCTGGCACGCGGCTCGCCAGGGTAAGCACCCTGGCGGGCCGGGCCAGTTTATTTACCTGCCGCGTCGGCAGGTTCGGCCGATCGCGGCTCCCACTGGCCGCGGTTTGCCGCTCCGGGCCAATGGGGGCAGCGGGAAGCGGCGCGGGCGAGGGATGTGCTGGCCGCGGCTTCCCGTCACCCCCGTTGGCCCGGAGCGGCGAACCGCGGCCAGTGGGAGCCGCGATCGGCCGAACCTGCCGACGCGGCAGGTAAATAAACTGGCCCGGCCCGCCAGGGTGCTTACCCTGGCGAGCCGCGTGCCAGAGGTTGCCGACCCCTGGGCTAGAGCCAGCATGATTTAGGGAACTAAAATGAGTCAATTAAGTCTGAAAGTAGCTAATGAATCAATGAGAGACAGGAAGGATGTTCCAGGAGGCAGGAGCTGCAATGGTGAAGACCCTTTCAGTGATGAGATTTTTGGAAGGGACAGAGAGAGAAAAACACTCTTGAATTTAAGAGCAGCTAAATGCCTGATACTTTGTGGGTTTGTCTACACTACAAGCACTACAGTGGCACAACTGCAGCGCTGAAGCTATGCTGCTGCAGTGTAGACACTTATTTAGTGATGGAAGGGAATTTTCTGTTGCTGTAGTAAATCCACCCCCTTCAGAGGCAATAGCTAGGTCAACAGAAGAATTCTTCCATTGACCTAGTGGTGTCTATACCGAGGCTTAGGTTGACTTAACTATGTCTCTCAGGCATGTGATTGTTTCCCCTTTCAATAATCTGTAACTTTCCAACTCTCTGTTTGTTGTTGATGAGGCTAACAGTGGATAATGTTTTCTTGCTGTTTTAGTCTTTGCCTTTCTGATTTCCAGTTTATTCAGACTTAAACTCGCATCCATTTAACTCTTGTGTTACTTCCAAATACCTTAATAAATACATGTATGAAAGCATAGTTCTAAAAGCTAACACTCTGCTACTGGCAAATTCCCTTTGCCCTCTACTAATTTTCTAGTCCTCCTGGCAAGGAAGTACCTGTATAGCATGTTATTACTCTTAGGGACGAATCCTGACATGCACCCAGATCACTCGCTGATGTCAGAGATTTGCATGAGTTTCCTGTGGCAGGACTGGGCCCCCTCTTCTTTTTGAACACAGACTAATACAAAGTATTGTAAATGTTTCCGGCACAGGATGCCCGAGGACAGCAACAGCGGGGTTCGTTGCCCGGTGTGCTTCGCGCCAATGAACACACCAGGGTGGAGAAGCAAACAAAGTTTATTTGAGATCTCAAAGCGGTGCAAGGAGACTGGCACATCTCAGATCAAGCACACAGATACAAAAGTTTTTCTCTTTTTATACTTTACTCTAGCTAAGCTCTCCCCTTTCCTCCCTCCCCCCTCTCTCCCCCTCCCTTCCCTTGTAGCAGTTAAGTCAGCTTGGCAGCTAGAAGGCTAGTTCATTAGTAACTTTTCTTGGATTTACTATCTTGTCCCTATCCCTTTGAACTGTTATCTTCCCCTCACCCCGACACCTGCAGGCCTCATTATTACCGCTTGGCACAGGTATGAGGGGTGTTGCAACTGATAACTGGCTGTTACCCATTCCAATTTCTGCAGCTGGCTTTTGGGGTTGATTAGAGTTTAAACATGGAGGGACTTTGGTTCATTTTAGGCCTAGAGCAGGACTGTTATGCCTAGTGACACCAACATAAATAGAGAGAGATGACCTTTCCTCCTGTGTTAAAAAATGGCACTGTTGGGGGTTTTGTTGTTGTTTTTTTTAAAGCTGTCCTGAGCAGTAATGCTATATGTTGGTCTGTAGGAAAGTGTTTGAAAATACTCAGCAAATAATTTAGCATTAGCAACATTAACTCTGTTTCCATATCTAACCACTTGTCTTTTCAGGTGCTAGTGAAGAAGTCCCTTATTTTCTTGTAGAGTTGTAATTAGCTGTTAAAATGACAATTAACAGAACTCATACAATGCAATTGCAGCTATTCAACTGTATTAAAGTAAACAGCGTTCATGCTAGTGCTTTAGTAGTATCGACTGGACAAATTGGTTAGAGCTATACCATTATTTTGCATGTCATAATTGGAAAAGAATATTGTCAGGGGATTAGTGTTTCCTGTTTTGAAAATAAATGTCTTTACACTGGATAAAACTTTGACAAGCACCTAAGTGATTGGGAGCCTAAGTCCTATTTTCAAAAGTTCCCAAGTGCCTTAAGAGCCTAAATCACACTGAAATGTACACTGAGACCAATGGTAAAATTCCCATTGACTGAAAGTGACATATATCAGAGGGGTAGCCGTGTTAGTCTGGATCTGTAAAAGCAGCAAAGAATCCTGTGGCACCTTATAGACTAACAGACGTTTTGCAGCATGAGCTTTCGTGGGTATTCACCCACGAAAGCTCATGCTGCAAAACGTCTGTTAGTCTATAAGGTGCCACAGGATTCTTTGCTGCTTTTACAGATCCAGACTAACACGGCTACCCCTCTGATATATGTCACTTTCAGTCAATGGGAATTTTACCATTGGTCTCAGNGACATAGGTGATTTTGAAAATGTTACTCTTTGTCTCAACATACAGTTCCCGTTAAAACCTCAGTAGCATAGCAGGAAACCATCTTCCTGTGACAGGGCTACATATTATTCCATGGACACTGGGCTTGATGCACCTGCTACAAGTGCAGAGGGCTGTGATTTACATCCCCTGTGCTTGAGGGACTGGCATCTCCTGAGTGGAGATTCAACTCCACTAGGAGAGCATCGCCCCATAGTCTGGCAGTGGTCCATAGAGACCCTATCTGCAAGATACACACACACCCAACCCCCTACATCTCCCAGGTATCTTGGCCTTGCCTGCCCCATACCAGCTAGGCTGCACTGCCCAGTTCTGGGGCCCTTGGCAGAGAAGGGGCTGCAAACAGCTTATACTGCTCTTCACGTGATCCAGGAAGACTTGCTTGTCCCTGTGGAAAACACAAACAGAAAAACTCAGACATATTGAAAAATTAAGATGCATGATCTCTGGAATATATTATTGTTACCCCCTTTGGATCAGAGCTGTTAGCCAGTATTTGGGGTCTTGCAGGTTGTTTCTGTTAAGAGAAGAAACTGATGACAGAGTTAGGCATTTCTTTGGTGCAATCCTGTTAAGTCACAAAGAATGTGCAACTTCCTGTTTTCCTGAACACATCTGGAATCAAATAGCAGTAGATAGTTTATTTGGTCACAGATCCAAGCTTCTTTCCAGCCTGCACTCTGACCAAAAGCACTCTCTTGGCTCTCAGGGTCACCCTACAAGTGCTTCTCTGGCTGTCTCTGGGCTTCCTTGCTGCTTTTTTGTCTGCTCTCTCTCTGTCACACACACACACACACACACTACACCTCCCTGCATTTGCATTCAGCTCCCAGTGAAACCCCTCTAACCACATAGCTCAGATTCCTGACCAGCCTTGCACATGGCCTGCATTTGCTCTTTCCATTTATCCTGAATAAAGGGCAGCCATTACACCATCAGCTTCAATGAGGTTTTACCCAACCTCCAGCATAAAATTATAGAAGGAAAAGTGTTCTTAGGAAGACAAATACTGAGTGCTTATCTGATCTGAGGGAGAAATCCTGATTGGGGGAGAAGAGGGGGAAATATAGACCAAAAAAGCATAGGTTGAGAATAAGGCACTTCACATCTTTCTCATTGCAAATCTAGCAGACAAGGAGAACAGACTGCCAGTACCTGAACTCCAGGTCTGTTTTATTGAACAGGGAATAGATTACAGCATTGCATGTTAGTAAAGGATATTTACCTGAATCGTTAGCTGGGTCAAAATAGAGGAGTCAGGGAAGTTTATCTTACTACCACATAAAGTTATTTCCTGTGTGCAGTCTGCATGTGGCCCTTGAGCCTCAACTGAAAGTATTGCGTGAATGGTTTAATTTTTCACCACTGGAGGGAGCTACAGTAATGCAAATGAAGGTTCAAATGAAGTTTTTCATCAATTACTAGTGCATCTGTTACATTTATAATGAAAGAGCCCTATTCACCAGCACTGTCAGCACATCCTAGTCATTGGTTATTGGGGAACTCCCCCACTGGTTTCATTGGGAAGTTTGAGTAAAGAAAGCTGAATAGGGCCCTAAGTAGGTGTATTGTCTTTCAGGTTGCAGCTTTTTATGACGGGACTTTTTTTCTTAACAAAATCTCCCCTGTAAATACATTTTCAGGATAAATTTGGCATGGTTTGGGCTTTTTTTGGAGGGGGTGGGTTCAGGGGAGTGGGAAGCATACAATCAACCTGCATAATGGAAATAGCTTATTTGCTGAAGGATCTCCCCCTAAATTACCACTGTTTGATCTGATGTTCCTTCTCTATTTCACTTACAGAAAACAAAAATATAGATGTAATATTAAATAAGAGAAAAATTCTAGAATCTACAGCAGCTACGGATAGCTCCTCCTTTCAATTAGTTTCTGGTTGCAAAGCTCTATGTCCTTCCCCCCAGGGAGAGAAAGGATGGCCTTGTGGTTAAGGCACTGGAGTAGGAGGTATGGGTTTAATTCCGAGATCTGACACAAATGTCTTTCATGACCTTGGGCAAGTCACTCTATCTCTAGATCTCATCTGTACAATGGGGGTAGTAACACTTCTCCCACCCTCTTTTGAAGCCAATAAAAACAGCAATCGCTGTTGCATTATTTTGCCTGCTTTTTAAAAAAATCTGAAGTTATCAGAAAATGAAAACCCCAAAATCCAACTAACTATGGAATTAGTTAGAGTGCAAGAGACCAGTGAGAAACCAATAGCCTAAGGTCTCAAGCTACCCCTTTCCCTCTAGTGCTCAAACCCAGTCTCAGAGAAGAATCAAACCTGCAGAGTCTCTTTAGTGTCAGTCTTGGAATTCCATGCTCTGCAAAGTATCATTATACAATGCACAGTTCAGGGCCCTTGGTCCAAGAAGCTTGACACTATTACTTCCCTATAATAACATAAGATAACGGGGGTGGGGGGGTTCCCGCACTGTACTTCTGGAGCGAATGAAAGCCCAGCATATGAGCGAGTTGGATTTGAAGTATTTGCTCAACTATAAACACCACAGAACAGATTCAGTCACTATCTAAAGAGACTCCCTAAGCACCTAACAGTCTCCCTCGGCACACAGAGAGCAGACCAAAAGAGCAACAGCAGCACTAGAGCCGCTGAACACTGGGCCAAATTCTGTTCTTGTTTAAACAAGTGTCAATCTGAAGTAATTTACAGGCAAGTATAGGGACACAATTAGGTGTGCAAGTGGGCCTCACTACTGTTACTCACACCTTCTTGTCAACTGTTGGAAATGGGCCATCCTGATTATCACTACAAAAGTTTTTTTCTTCTGCTGATAATAGCTCACCTAATAGCTCACCTTAATTAATTACTCTCATTACAGTTGGTATGGCAACACCCATTTTTTCATGTTCTCTGTGTATATATATCTTCCTACTGTATTTTCCACTGCATGCATCCGATGAAGTGGGTTTTAGCCAATGAAAGCTTATGCCCAAATAAATTTGTTCGTCTCTAAGGTGCCACAAGTACGCCTCGTTCTTTTTGCACTGAAAATGTGGCCCTTCCTCTCTACAGAAGATCTGAGCCCAGACTCATGTGTAGCTACTGCCCACTTACTGAAAGGAACCAGAGTCCTTTGGCAATAACTTACAAAGACAGTCATTCAAAAGGTGTTTCTTTTCCTCTCTCATTCCAGCTCTCAGAATGCTGCAGGATGATTGCAGTCTTGCCAGCTGGATCATGGCACTTCAAATGACCAGCCCCATTGGCACAAAGCAGCAGGCAGCAACAGAACTCCAGTACCCAAAAGGCAAATGAAACAACATTTCATGGGGAAGCCCTTCTAGCAGGCCCCGTGAGGACCAGCAGTAGAGCAGAATCAGAGAGCCTGTCCATCAGCTGATGTCATCAAGCTGTCTGCATGCTGGAAGTCATTGTTACTGCCACAGAACAGAAATTAGGATGTTGACTGTTACATGTTACCCTTATCATAGCAATCAGACTGCCATGTGGTGACATTTTGATTCAGCACCATGGCATCACAGGGACATCTCAACCTGTCACCTTTCATCTCCAGGGGGAAGATTCGCCTAATATTTGGCCTAAATTCTTAATCTCTTCCCATTTCTCCAAGTTATACTGCACTATGTCACCCTAAATAGAACTGGGCAGGACCTGGAATTCTCATTCTGTGGGAAATTCCAGAAATTAAAAAAAAAATTCCAAAGCAGAACAAAAAATGGAAATTTTAAAATATCCTGCAGAATGGCAATTCTGAATTATTGTCTTGAAAAAGTCGAAATATGCATTTTGATCTTTTTCAAAATGTTTCTCAGGCTCCCTTTGCTGCCTGGGGTTCCCGCAGCCCAACATATGGGGAGTCAGGCAGCTGTCAAGAAAGTGGAAATCCCAGTGGCACTGGAACAGTTTTTGGAGTGGGGGTGCTCTCACCCCGTCCGCGCCCCTCACCACCGGGAGCAGGGCTGTGGCTCCGGGAGGGGGGGATGAGGACAGGGGTAAGGTGGCAGAGGCTGGGGCTACAGCTAGGGACATGGGGCTGACGGCTGGGACCCCGGGCGAGGGACTGGCGGCTGGGACCCCACATGCGGGTCCAGCAGCCGGGACCCTGCATGTGGGGCCAGCGGCCAAGTGGGACCCGCGGCCGAGCGGGACCTGGGGCCAGCAGCGGAGCCCCTGGGCAGCAGCGGGGCTGACGGCCGGGACCCCGGGTGGCAGGGGCGCGGGGCCACCGACCGGGATGCCAGGTGCAAAACCTGGGGTTGCTGCAGCATGCCCCTGCACCCCTACTTCCCGTGCCTATGGGAAACCCTGGCTCCAAGGCAGGCTGCCCTGGAGCCTAGGAGCGTGAACTTCCCAACAGCCTGCTCTGGGCTCCTGGGGATTATCTACTGAAATCCCAGAGAGGTGGGAACAATGTTCTGATGGAAAAAATAAAAATTTGAATTTTCCAGCAGAAAATGTTAATTTTGCAGGAAGTGAATTTTCCCTCAGAAAATGATTCAGATGGGAAATTCTTGACCAGCTCTAACAGTGCGCAGTTCCTTTCCTTCCTTCATGTTAACTGTGTTGCACATTATCCCATGTCTTCCCCCTCCCAGTTGTCTTTTGACCAAGCAACCCAAATGTTCCTATCTTAAATTTTCCTCATAAATCAGGGCCTTCAAAGGCTCAGTTATTTTTGTTGTTATTCTCTGAACTCCATTCAGTTTATCAAAAGCTTCCGATAACAACTGAAAGTAATATGCCAGGAGGGACTAACCCTTGCTCTGGGTCATGATGCCTTTTGAGGTGCCCAGAAATGAATACAGGATCCCAAGCAGGGTCTCACCAGAGCCATAAAGCAGGGATCCCTTTTTGCACTAGGCCAAGGACATAACATCTTTAAGAACAGGATGCCCAGAACTGAGTGCAGGAACCCAGGTGGCTCCAGTTCAGTGTGCTGTATGTCTATAGCTAGAGAAGAGTTCTGGATTCTTTCAGGATGAAAAGCACTACATAAATATAACTCATACAGTGCCTCCGCTGGGATTTTTAAATGGACTTTTAAAGGGAGAAAAGTTATATAGCATTTTGATAACTGACACAAGTACTTATAGAAATACAGCAATCCATTCATGAAAGCCTGGCAGTTACCATTTTAAGAGAGATATTTGAGCAAAGGTTTGTGTCCAAAGTTATTTTAAAATGTCAGTGCATACCTATCAGCTCTTGCCAAGTTCGTTTTATTTTGTTTTCCTGATGCATCCCTTACTGACAATCACTAGCTCAGCTGACGCACACAGTGGCATTTTCTGTTTGTGTGCAGCTGTCAAATGCCTAGAGATCAACTGAATGCCTTTCACTGGGTGAAACCACTGTCAAAGTACAGTAATGTTACTAAAACTTTTGTTGCATATTAAAAAGCAAACATATTTGTAAAGGTCTCTTTTGTAACTAACCAGAATAATAAGTGTTCAGTACATTTTTCAGTTGCCATTTTTATTCCCCTATCCCCAGAACTGGAGTGCCTGTTAATTTCAATTAGGATTGTTTTTGGCCCCCAATGATACAAATGCATATGTACAACTTTATGCATGTGAATTGTCCTAATCACTTCAGTAGGGGTATAAAAATTGTGTTTAGGGATGGTCTCAGCCACTTATTTCTGTTTTAGACAAAAGAAGCATCCCATAATCCTCTCCGCTGATTTCCATACATACCCTTATAGTTACTGTACAACTTTACATAGGACTAGAAGCACACCATACACTCTGTTTGGGGAATACCGATTTCCTACTTTTGATGTCCTTAAAGGATTTTTTGTGGTTTGTTTTTATACCTTTTCGCTATTTCCTCTTCAAAACCCAGCACAGCCCTGCCCTGCTGTCAGCCCGCACTTGTTGGCTTATGGGGTAGTCAATAAGCAGACCGTGGGCCAAATCCAGACCCCCAGATACTTTTGAACAGACCCTGAAATCTTTTTATTTAATCATCATCCTTTTTTTAAATTACTTTCTTCTGGAGTCTGGACCTGGACTATACCTTGACCAAGAAATTTGGACCTTGACTACCCTTCTGGCCAAGGGCACAAGCCAGTGTTGCCAACCCTTGTGATTGTAGCAGGAGTCTGGCAGTGCAGAGCTGCTGCCCTGAAAGCCCCAGCACCCGGAGTCCCGTGATCAGGTGGGAACCTCAGATAAGATTCCCAATTACTACACCCCGCGGGTGGGGGGGGGAAGCTCTGCACGAGCAGCTCCTGCCCCAGCTGGGGTTTGACCCCCGCTGATTTGAGCCAGTCCCGTGACATAGGGGGTCTGGCACGTGCCAGGCCGCCGTAGGGCTCCCGACCCTGCGCTTCACACGCGGGCTCCCTGCTGAGGTTCGGGAGCCTTGGGGGCGGGGCCGGGCTGAGGGAGCCCGCGCTGACTGAGTCTGAGAACAACGCGGGCCCTAGGCCCCCGCCGCGGGAGGGAAGCGGGAGAGGCGGTGGGGGCGCATGCGCGGATGGCAGCAGCCACTCCCCCATGCTCTGGTCAGTGGCTGGAAGGCGGTGGGCGGGGCAGAGTGTTTCCGGCGCGAAGCTGTGACGCGTTCAATCGGCGCCGGGGCCTCTCCGGCGGTCGGTCGGTGGTGGGAGATGGCGGAGTATCTGGCCTCCATCTTCGGCACAGAGAAGGACAAGTGAGTGCCCTGTGCCCGTAGCCGCGCCACCGGCGGCGGCTCAGCGCTCCGGGTATCCTGCAGGGGAGAGATGGCGGGGCTCGGGCGGCCTGTTCATATAATGGGTTTCAACGCGGAGTCTTCCCCCCCCGGTCCTCGCTGGGTTCTCGCGCCATGGAGCGCGCGTGCGCGTGCCCAGCCTGCGCCGCCGCCGTTTATTGCTTCCCGTCCTGGGGCAGGCAGAGCGGCCTTGGTGATTGGAACGTGGCGGCGCGCGCGCTCCCTCCTGTGGGTGGGAGAGGAAACCGGGCGGCGCGCGCTGCCTTCCAGCGGCCAGGCCCGCGCGTGCAGTGGGTAACCGCTGTGTGGGGGAGCGGAGCTAACTGTCCCCACGCCAAGCGGGCTGCGCGCGGCAGAGAGCCTTTCCACGCGCTTATTCGACGATCCCCATGGGGAGCCGGCCCGGACATCTCCGCATTCGGGGTGGGGGGGCGGCACTCTGTGCGCGCGGAGCAGCGCCCCACGTGCTCTCCCGCGCCCCCCCTGGCGGTCAGAGTCTGCCGTCGTGCTGCGGGCACGCGCTCTGGGGCGCGCCTCCCGCCGGGCGGGTCCTCGTGTGCCGGTTTGGAGCCGTGAACAATTGGGGATGGGGCCCAGCGCCCCGCCGAGGGCTCCTTTCAGAGTCTGCTCAGGCTAGTAGCTCCCTTCCCCGCGCCGCCCTCTATAGAGCCGCCTCCTCGACACCCTGCGGCCGCGTAAATCCAGGTCCCGCTGCTCTGGGTTGCAGTAGCGAAAACGACCCTCCCGGCTCTGCTGTCGCTTTGCTGCTCGCGAAGCTCTGATCAGTAAAGGCCCTGGAGCCGTTGCTGTGCTCATTCAGGGGCACTAATGCATCCTCTTGACACTTGATTGATGTCTGGAAGATTCATTTTTGCAAACTCGAGGGCCAGCAGTTTTGCTTGTTTGTTTTGCTTTGCTTTTAAAAACAAGCTTAGGTTCTATAGAAATGGGTGATCCCAGTGGATTTTTGATGGCTCATGGTCATCCTTCTGTCGGAAAATGAGGGTATGTGGCTTTTGAATTTTGCTAATGTTGCTACCTACTTGATGGAATGGATTGATGTTAATTGTGCAAACATTTTTGATCCCTTTAGGGACTGAGCATGAAAATGAAACTTTGAAATTGTCACTGAGTTGAAATTGTTGAGGGTATTATGAATTATTAGAGATTTTGTAGTTCGGTTTTTAGCTTTGGATTTGGAGTGAACTCAGTACTCTGTTTTCTTTTCTTTTTTCTGAGACATGCATCTGAAGGTATGTCTACACTACAAGTACTGCTATATTGTAGACGCATACTATAGCAATGGAAGAGGTTTTTCCATTGCAGTTATATAGTGGTCACCAACCCATCGATCGTGATCAACTGGTCGATCCTGGAGCCTCAGCCAGTCGATCACGATCTCCGGGCCTCTAAAAGTCCGGCGGCGCAGCAGAGCTCAGGCAGGCTGCCTGCCTGCCGTGGCCCCACGCCGCTCCTGGAAGTGGCTGGCTGCTGGCACGTCTCTTTTGCCGTGGAGGAAGGGGCTGGTGTAGCCAGCCACTTCCGGGAGTGGGGTGGGGCCAGGCAGGCAGCCTGCCTAACTCCTGCTGCGCCGCTGACCGGGAGCCGCCTGTGGTAAGCGCCTCCCGGCCGGAACCTGCACCTCACACCCTCTCTTGCACCCTAACCCCCAGCCTGGAGCCCCCTCCTGCACTCAAACTTCCTCCCAGAGCTTGCACCCCTCACTCCTGCACCCCAACCCCCTGCCCCAGGCTCAGCCTGGAGCTCCCTCCCACACTCCGAATCCCTTGGCCCCAGCCCAGAGCCTACCCCAACCCCCTGCCCCAGCCCAGTGAAAGTGAGTGAGGGTGGGGGAGAGCGAGTGACAGAGGGAGGGGGGGAATAGAGTGAGCAGTGCCTCAGGGAAGGGGTGGGGTAGATCCTGGGTTGATCTTAAATTCAAAAAGTGATCTTGTGTGTAAAAAGGTTGGAGACCACTGCTGTAATATATCCATCTCTGAGGGTTGTCTACACTTAAAATGCTGCAGCAGCACTGATGCAGCTGTACTACTGGAGCCCTTCAGTGAAGATGCTACCTACAATGATGGGAGGGGTCTTCTCCTGTTGGTGTAGGTAATCCACCACAAGAGGGCGGTAACTGTCAACAGGAGATGCCCTCCCATCAACATAGTGCATAGGAAGTTAGGTTGGTATAACTGTGACACTCAGGGGTGTGGGTTTTCTACACCCCTGAGCCACGTAGTTATACCGACATAAGTTGCTAGTGTAGACTGGTGGTTCTCAACCAGGGGCACACATACTACTGGGGGTATGCAGCGGTCTTCCAGGGGGTACATCAAATCATCTACATATTTGCCTAGTTTTACAACAGGCTATATAAAAAGCACTAGCGAAGTCAGTACAAACTAAAATTTAATACAGACAAAATGAGAAAGTAAGCAATTTGTCAGTAATAGTGTGCTGTGACACGTCTGTATTTTTGTCTAATTTTGTAAACAAATAGTTTTTAAGTGAGGTGAAATTTGGGTGTTCGCAAGACAAATTAGAGTCCTGAAAGGGGTACAGTAGTCTGGAAAGGTTGAGAGCCACTGTAGACCAAACTTGAGAGGCAGTGGCTGGGTTGATGGGAGAATTCTCCCAATCTGTGATTACAGTTTTCAGAGTAGCAGCCGTGTTAGTCTGTATCTGCAAAAAGAACAGGAGTACTTGTGGGGGTTAGGTCAACCTAGCTACATTGCTCAGGGCTATGAAAAGTTTTGTGTTAAGTCAACCTAAATTCTAGGTGTAGGCCAGGTGTGAATTAGAATATATTCTTTAATGTGTGTTGAATGTTTCATGCTGTGATCTGGTGATAGAAGTTGCTGCCTAGAAGCCCAAATATACACTTGAACACCCTTCAGATTTCTTCCATGCCTGTAATTGTGACTGCAAAGTGGAATTTATTAAAATCATTGGTGTCAACATGCAACATGTGTTATGCACAGCCCATTAGAATTAAGTGCTTTTCACTCTGTTCCTCTGTGTGTTCTTTGCAGCTGGAGCTACAGTGTGAAATTTACCAATTATTTAAGTTCTGCTTTTTAGTCACTGTAGTGAACATACCACAGTTAAGGTGTGGGGGGGAAGGGGACAGTGGAGACATAGCCAGAAAACAAGTTGGTTTCCTTTTCAGCTCGACGAAAGGAAATGTGAAGGAATTATTGTAAATTGTTTGTATGGATAAAGAAAAGTAAGTTCAGACAAAAGCAAGGTTATATTCTTTGTGTATGCATAAAGCCCTTATTGACAGTTTTCACTCTTCTTGTTCTCTGTACTATCTAGTGCCTGTGCTTACTTTTCATAACCAAGGTAAATAAGTCCTGTTCTCATTGGTTCATGGGCAGTTTATGCTACTGTGGTACAAATTACCTCTTGATTATAAAGAGAAATAGTCAAGGCTAGGTCTAGCAGTTGTTTGCATTTGTGAAATTAGAAATACTATGTGTTCAGTTTGTATGTTTCATTGGGAGCCAGCAGGGCATTGAATTGTGTGTTGGGGGGTGCAGGGAGAGTGGGGAGCTAAGATAGTGGAGTCTGTCTTCCTGTGCTGGGAATCACACCTCCCAGCTGCAGTGACATCCCATAAGTGTCAACTATTTAACTGTTGACTGTTTTAGCTGGTGGGATGGGACTGAAGCTGACTGAGAGGGAGGAAAGAATTAGGGCTTGCCTGGATGAAGAGAGAGAGAGGAAGGGGAGAAATGAGAGGATGAGGAAGGAGGAGAAACAAATGGAAAAAATAGTGGTTACAGGTGAGAATATTTTCCCACTGATGCTGAATGGAACAATAAGGTACTGAATAAGTACACTTAAGTACTTTAGATTGCAGCTAGTTCAGCAGATCTCAGGTCATGGATGAGGGGGAATCAGTATAAACTAACCAGTCCCATTAGTGTCTTGGACTTTGATTTGATTGATCTATGTAATTGTGCATTAAAGTTAAGTTGATAGTGTGCATTTTATGTTAAATGCTAATTGCATATTAATATTATCTTGCCTTGTATTTCCATAGACTAATTATCTCTCGTTTTTTACTTGCAGAGTCAACTGTTCATTTTATTTCAAAATTGGAGCTTGCCGTCATGGGGACAGATGTTCTCGATTGCACAATAAACCAACATTTAGCCAGGTTTGTTCCCTCTTGTAGAATTTATGTACATATCTCTTTAAATGTAGGTTCTAAGCACTTCAAATGAATAATTACCATATCCAGAATTAACTGAGGCCAAAACACTTTTTTATGTTGTTGGGTTTTTTTACTGGGGAGGGAGTGTTTTTTCCTCCCCCAGCATTTATAATGGTCTCCTATCTCCCTAATGGTTGCAGGGAGCAATGCTGTTGTAAGCTTGTCTATAGTAGAGACCAGACAGTGCTAATTGTAAGGTGTGTGCTTTCTCAGAGATGTTTAGGCACTTAAACCATCCTAGATTGATTACGTCACAAACAATGGCAGCATGTTCTACCCATCCCAAATGTGAGAACTTCCAAGATTATTATTATTTTTAAGCAAATTTGCTTCCTTATCTGACATGGTCAGAAGAGATTCTCCTGCCCCTTCATGATCTTTGGCCTAGGCTAAAAGTGTTAGCGGTCACTTGCTTAGCCCATTGGGTGTGGAAGAATTGCTTCTCTACCTTAGCTGCTTAAGGATATACAATGATTGGCTCTACATATTGTCCAGTCTATGGCTGGTTAAATGTTACCTGTGAAATGAGGAGTGGATATAGGCTAAAAAGAGAGGGGCATTGGTTGACATGTATTTTTGATTTATTAGCACTACAGTTCTCTCAAAGAACATCTTCCACGCTCCTGGAAAATTTCCACATTTAAATTCCAACTTACGTTTACTTTGTTTTCTATCATTGCTGATTGTCAAGATATGCAGGTAAAGAGATGATTTCTCATTTCATAAATTATTTTGAGTGGTTAGGAAAGCTCCTGCATTTCCAGCTATTTAGCCACAGAAATGCAGTATATGCAACAGTGGAAGTGCCTTGCTAATATGCCTCAACCGTGACCTGAAGAGACCACTTCTAATATCTCATCTACAATAGAATTCTCCCATTAAGAAGCTGCTTTAAAATTCCTCTTGCAAACATAGCTATGCTAATGAGAGTGGTCAGAAACCATGTATTTTTAAAAGCTGTTTTAATATTACAATATGGATTCATAGAAATGTAGGGCTGGAAGGGACCTGAAGAAGTCAAGTCCAGCTCCCTGTGCTGAGGGAGGACCACATAAACTTTAGACCATCCCTGACAGGTGTTTGTCAAATCTGTTCTTAAAAACATCCAATGAGTGGGATTCCACAACCTCTTGGAAGTCTATTCCAGAGTTTAACTACCCTTATAGTTAGAAAGTATTTCCTGATACCGAACCTAAATCTCCCTTGCTACAGATTAAGCCCATTACTTCTTGTCCTACCAGAAATGTGGAGAAAAGTTGATCTTATTCCACTTTGTAACAGCCCTTCACATATTTGAAGACTGATTTCAGGTCCCCCCCCTCAGTCGTCTTTTCTCAAAACTAAACATGCCCAGTGTTTCTTGACCATTTTCCTCAGATGTCAGCTTTCTAAACTTTTTATCACTTCGGTTGTTCACCTATGGACTCTCTCCAGTTTGTACACATTTCCTATATTGTAGCGCCCAGAGCTGGACACAGTATTCCAGCTGAGGCCTCAACAGTGCCACGTATAGTGGGACAGTTACAGGTCTGTCTCATCTTACGCTGGGGTTACGTTCTGCGGTCAGCGCCTAAAGCGAAAACCGCGTAACGTCAAAATTACATTGGGTGTAATGGTGGGCAGAATCACCCGCACTACAGAAACAGTATTTAAATTGTTATTTTTCTCTTTTTGTTGTTTTTGCCGACCGCATAAAGCTGAAATCGCACATGTTAAATGCGCCTAAGATGCGACAGACCTGTACCTCCTATGTCTTACATATTTGACACTCCTGTTCGTACTCCCCAGAATATTAGCCTTTTTCACGGCTGTTTTTTGCAACTGTTGTCATATTCAATTTGTGATCTACTATAACCCCCATCCTTCTCAACAGCACTACCATCTACACAGTTATTCCCCATTTTGTAGTTGTGCATTTGATTTTTCCTTCCCAAGCGAAGTACTTGTCTTTGTTAAATTTCCTCTTGTTGAATTCAGACCAGTTCTCCAATTTGTCCGGGTTTTTTGAATTCTAATCCTGTCTTCCAAAGTGCTTGCAACTCCCCCAACCTTGATGTCATCTGTAAACTTTAAAGCATATTCTCCACTCCATTATCCAAGTCACGAATGAAAATGTTAAATAGTACTAGATCCAGGACTAACTTCTGAGGTACCCCACTGGATATGCCCTCCTAGTTTGACAGCGAACCACTTTTAACTACTCTTTGAGGATGGTCTTTCAACCAGGTGTGCACTCGCCTCATAGTAATTTCATCCAGGCCACATTTCCCTAGTTTTCTTATGAGAATGCCATGCGGGACTGTATCAAAAACGTTAGTAAAATCAAGATACATCATAGCTACTGCTTCCCTCCATCCACAAGTCCAGTAATCCTGTCAAAGATGAAAATTAGGTTGATTTGGCATGATTTGTTCTTGACAAATCCATGCTAGCTATTCCTTATAACCCTATTATCCTCTAGATTATTACAGATTTATTGTTTAGTATATGTGGGTTAGCGTAGGCCTAGTTGTAGGGAGACTTGGGTTCAATTCCTAACTCTTTCACTGATTTCCTGTAACAACACATCTAATGGATACTTGCCATCCATGCTGTCTGGCTTAAACATGTTTTCAGAAATCACTTTTTAAACCTGAGTTTAAAAGTAATTGTTTCCTAACCTGGACCAGCAATTTTCTCTCTGGCAATTTAGTCCTTGTTTAGCTCATGTCAGTTGAAGTGTGAACTGCTGGGTTTGACAGGGTCATGTTGTGAACTCACAGTCTAGTGTGTGTGTGGCATTGGACTTGACACACAAGCTGGATTGTGATGTCACTAGTGAATCTGATGTGTAATAGGTTGATTATGGAAGACTTTGTGCAAATATTGGTAATCAGCTATGATAGAAAATTGAGGAACAGATTATTAATAGAGAGCTATTGCCATGGTTGCCACCACTGGTGCAGGTATTGGTTTGGTTGATGTGTTAGTAAAATCAGTATATGATTTAAATGTAATTTAACAGATTCTAATCTCTTGGTGGCATCAAAAAACAGAAGTGTTGCACCAGTTAAATTCAATTGGGGATGAAAGTTCATGCAAACTAACATTAAACTTGTATATTAAGTAATTAAATCTAAATCTTTTTGAGCTGATTACAGTTATATGGACATTGGAATTTTATGTAATATTAGTTTACTAACTTAAACATGGTTTGTTTTTTCAGACAACTTGATTTTAAGAAGAACGGTACAAATGTAAGGTTTCAAGCCTGCCTGGTGTAATTCTTCAAGTAAAAAGCAGAAGGGCTAAAAGGATATTGATCTTTATTGAAGGATCGGAAAACGTGAACATTTAAAACTATTATATTATTTAAACAGAAATTCCACCAAGAAACTGCTTGATGAGACAATGGGGGTATCTAGTTGATATTTGAAAAACTTGATATCTGAGGCAACAGTTTAAAGACTTTACAGCATCACATGCTATGTACTGTGCACTGATACAAATTCAGCTTTTCTAGGCTTACAGTAATGAATTTGGTTTAAATTAAGATAAATTTGGGTATCTGCATAACTGAGCAGCTTGAAGTGCAAGGTGACATTGTACTTCTGACACAAGATGTCATACACTTACTTCAAATAAACAGTTTCAGTAAATATACTTGGGACAGTTCACTAGGGAAACCAAACACAGCTCTTTCTTGGTGGTTAATTTAAAACTGTTTTCATAATATGATGGTTTGGATGCAGTTTCAGAAGATACTCTGCAAATACAAAAGGAAATATCTTATGAATAGTTGTCTCTTTGCAATTGTCTGTTATATGCACAGCAGCCAGTAGAATTCCCCTTTTTATTTTTTTTCCCCGCAGACCATCTTGATTCAAAACATCTATCGTAATCCCCAAAACAGTGCACAGACGGCTGACGGCTCACACTGTAAGTCCCACAGTTGGAGAAATTTTTTTAAAGAATGGTGTTAAAGAGCCCACTCATAATTATGAGAAAATAATGTTGGCTTCTGAGCTGCTGACATAAAGCTGTTGCAAACAGGACAAGTGATGGAACTCTTCTTGCGCATATATCAAGAACTTGGTAAATGTACGTGTTTATAAAGTGCAGAAAGTGACTTTTATAAAAAGATAAACTAATTGGACTTCCTTGATTCAAAATCATTTGCACAGTGCATGAGCATTACATCCTGTAGCTGTTAAGCCCTGTCACTTATTGTTGCATTCATTTTTTTAAATGATTACTTTGCAAGCATTTCTCAAATTCTTGATATAATATGAAAACTTAGGTATATTTGTGATATACGGTAAGTTGCCCAAAATTGTGCATTTTATTTCACCTTTCCTTTCTTTAGGAAATGGAGATTTCATGTTATACCATGATTACTGTGTTATACATTAGAGTTTATGCTGGTTTTAGTGTGTTTTGAGGGGTTGTTTTATTCACTAATTGTTCAATAAGGCCAAAATCAAACATCTGAGTATGCTGATACCTTACATGTTACAGCTGTTACTATGACACTTGGATACCATTCATTATATTGGAAACTTTTTTTTGATTGAACCCCATGTAAACATCTCAATTGTAATGGAGGTGAGCAAAGTAACTGTTAAAGTAAAAATACAGTAATCGAGTATCATGAGATCTCTATTGCTTTACAGTGTTAGGTTGGTTCAGAAAGGTCACCAGCTAAGTGAAAATTTCCCCTCTTGGGAGAAAATAACTACCTCTCTTTCAGCACTGAGACTCGGCTAAAGTGATCACCAAAAGGAAACCAGTTTCGTGTTAAATTTCTTTTCCATAATATAAAGTTGTTGCGTTTTGTATTTCAGACCATTGCCCTCTTGAACATTTACCGTAACCCTCAAAACTCTTCCCAGTCTGCTGACGGTTTGCGCTGTAAGTTCATACAAGTTCCTTCACTGGTTCCCTGGGCTTGATTGTCAGAGCTCAGTGTCGACTTAAGCTGGTCTACCATTTTAGTTTAATGGATCAAACTGCCCACACTTCATAAAATGTGTCACCAATTTTTTGTCCTTTTCACACACACCCTCCCCCCCACACAAGAATTTGTTTCTTAGGAGAAATTGGATACTTGTCCATTATATCAAAAAGTGGTTGAATTGGTAACCCCTGTAAAGCAGTCTTGATCCACTGCTGTCTCCTTTTTCCCCTTCTTCCCCTCTGCCACTTGCCTGCATCCTAGACATATTTTTGCTGTATGTTTTAAAGGTATTCATTAGACTTCACTGCTCAAAAAGCAGGACAGTCACACATTAACTTAATCCATAACATGTTTCCCATCATTATGTTAATGTTGAGAGCACTCAAATTTGGAACTTTAAGACTGCTTGCAAAAATATTTGTCCTAGGCTAATGATGCAGCTCCATTTAGTGACTACTTTGGAAGATAAATATAGACTGACAAATGCTACTCTTCTGCAGTTGTCTTTTTGGATAAGTGCATGTTGAAAATTCTCCCTTACTTTGAAAATTCAAATTCCAGAACTAAGTTACATATTTTCATAGTAGGAAATAATTTTAAAAGTACACTTGGGGAAAGGAAGCAGTTTGGATATTGTTATGAACTAATTTCTTAACTCTTCTGTAGTTAGGAAATGGGCAAAAAGTCTCGTACTGTGCATCATGACAGAAGTTAAATGACTGAGATTGTCAGTTTGTGACTACTGATCTGTCATTACAATTGAACCAATGACACTAGTAGAAAAAGACATTAAGGGCTTTAGAACTAAAAAGATGGGTGTTATTTTTCTAATATTTTATAACAAATTGAACATTGAGCATGTGGTGGTAAAGTTTTGTTCAGTTATTACTTTTTTAACCACTGGATCATAGACTAGTTTGGATTAGTTACCAGCTAAGTTCCCTGCGTGGCCGTGCAGCAGCCTATTTAGCATCGCACAGGCGCTCAAGGAACCCTCCCAACCCCAACCTTGCCCGGCCCCCAGCCTACCGGGCCGGGCGGCTCCCTGGCCCCAACTATGCCATAGCCTGGACCTGCTGCGGCCGGGGCTCCCCTACCCCAGCCCAAATCCGGGCGGTGCGGTGAGGCAACGTGGCGCGAACCAGGGCATGGGGCACCACTCCCTGAATCTAGCCTCAGCCCGGGCCTGTCACGGCCAGGGTGCCCCTCCCTGACCTAGCACCGGCCGGACCTGCGGGGGCCAGAGGTGTGGCGCCTATCCTGCGGCCCCAGCCCTGGAGCTTCCGCCGCAGGGAGAGACACCTTCCCCCCCAGTCCAGGTGCTGCTGTGGGGAGAGAGGGCTGGGGGGAGTACTCTCTCCCTGCCGTAGCCCCAGAGCACTCTCCTGCACCCCAAACCCCTCAATCCCTGGCCCCACCCCAGAGCCCTCACACACCAACACCCCAACCCTCTGCCCCAGCCCTGAGCCCCCTCCCACTCTCCAAACCCCTTGCCCGCACCCCACCACATGAATTTTATTGTGTGCACCAAAATGAAGGTTATGTGTCACACATCACCTCCATATTGGTGCACATAACAAAATTCATTCCACACATGGGTGGGAACAATTAGAGGGAACATTGGTTACCAGCATTTAATTAGACAACATTCTATTTTATGAAATCAAATACTAATTTCAGAGTGAAATGTGATTCATAAGATAAACATCTTATAGGATAGCATAAACAGCATATCTTATAACAAAACTAATGCACTTGATTAGATCGACTTGACACTTAATGTCAGTTGTCAAACTGGGGCTTTTCTTTAGAAGTAGAATGTTGCTTATGAAGTTTGTATGGGTTTATAAAGTTATTTTGGCCTGTAGGCTTTTTGTTATAGATGTTTACGGTGTTACTATCTGTGTATTGCTAAAAATATGCAGTTGGATGTTGGGTACTTCCTACACATCAGCTAAATTCTCAGTGAGCTGGTAACTAATTTGCACAGAATTAAAGTTGCTTGGTTTGCTGTGCTGCTGTTTAGACTTTATTTGCCCAGATCCTCCTGGAGTTTGCAGGAGTCTTTAGGTAAACAGATTCTCCAAACTAGAGTTTGATATTAATATTTAAACTTTAGTTTGTCTTGATAGATGGGTAATTGTATAACAGAGCCTAGCTATACCTGGTATGGTAGAGTTATAGCTCTATTTTATCAATGGGTATGCTGAAACCCTCCCCATATCTTTTCAGCTTTGTCCCTATTTAAATACTGCATATATTCTTAATGGGTAGCTATTTAATGTTGTTGCTTTACTGTTTTCCTCTCCATTGTTGTCATAGAGGATTAATGTTAATTTTGACCAGTAATAGTCTTGATTTTATCTAGTAGTTGGGTTTCTCAAGGTTCAGACACTGGTAGCCCTGGAACTTGAATGTCTGTGTATGATGCTTATCCTTTCCACCTTAGAGGGACACTCTCAAGTACTTCCAATTTCTTTACTTTTCTTTTTATAATCTTAGTTTGACAGTGGAATGTCCGTATCAGTTTTCAGCACTTTCCCATTTGGTAAACTTTGATTATGCCCCTTTCTTCCTATGGAGCCCAAACTGATGTGTTTTTTTAAATCACTCAGATGTTAGTGTGCTATCATTGTTGATGTTGGCACAGCCCTGGGATTGTGGTTAGTTATTAAACTGTCTCTATGTAGTGAATGTTGACTAAATGTTTGGGAGTTTTTTTAAATTGCTGCATAGGCAAGGGTCTCTTGAAAAGCAAACATGTTGAATCTGGAAGGTCAAATATCTTGAGCCTAAACTGCTTGACCAGTGTCCCTTTAACCATATAGAGAAAAATTGTCCATAGTTCCACAAAGATTAGGTAGCTTGATTGGTTAATATTAAGCATCTTTCAGTAAAGATGAAAAGCTGTTCTAAATGGCATGATTTGCACTGTGATCCAGAAATGACTGGGTTCAGAGCACCTGTTTTTGCACAGCGACTGAGGCAAATAAACATAGCTTTATTGGATCATCCTCCTGTCATATTGCAGGTTTTGCTCAGTAAAGCAACGGTGTTGCATTTTAAAGGTTAACATTGTTCTTGCATGAAGTGCCACATCTATTTTAAAAGCTACTCTACTTGATCGTAATAAAGCCATTTAACTGAAGACTTAATCAATCTGGCTTTAATGTATATGACTTATTAAATAAAATGTATGGTAAAATGGTGTAGAACTGAAAATATCTATTGTAATTTATTTTGCTATACTTAATACTTCGAAAAATGAGAGATTTTTTAATTTACATTAGTTTTTTAGCAGCAGGCAAGCAGCACTCACCTGCAAAGGCCAGCTAGGAGCATGAATATGATCTAATGTGAATATATGGCCAGCCTCTCTCGCATTTAAAAAAAACAAAAACAAAAAAACGTTCTGCAGTATTACAGAAAGATAAATTGGCATTAAAAATAAAATGGAGAAATGCTTTCTACCACAAAGCCACATAGTTTCACTCTTTACTGAGGGAACAAGAAAAGCGTATCTTGTATTCTGAACAAATTCAATGGATCACGATGAGCTGCAGTTTTAATCACATCAGTGATGTCTCAAACTAGTGTATTTATACTGGAGGAGTGAACATCTTTAAACAAAGCTCCGCCTTTAGGAAGAGAAATCTTAATAATCATGCTTTAAAATAGTTAACGTGACAAAGCACTTGCCTTCTGTGTAGGTAAACCATTGGCAGATAGATGGTGGGGTTCTACATTTAATTAGTCACATTTCAAAGTAAATCCTTTCCCCTTAAATTTGGCGTGTACCATTTGGATGCTGATTAAAACTTGTCTTGATTTCACCATATTAGTATCACGTACTGAGATATTCCTTTCTTTTGGGACTCAAAGCTGCTCAGTTATTTTTAATACTCCTTAATGGTTAACTACATGGCATCTCTTATGCTTCGGTAGATGACTACTTCTGTTCTCTAAAATATATTTTGTAGTATGTTCAGAGTCTTGTCATTCAAATATTGATTCTAATCAGTATGACTCTTGGAATTTGCAGGTGCTGTGAGCGATGTTGAAATGCAGGAACATTATGATGAATTCTTTGAGGTATGTTGAAATTCACTGTTTAAAATGTATTTTATTCTTCAAAGGCAAACATAAAGTTTAGTTGGTGGCAGTGAAAAAATACAAAAATAAACTCTCCAGCTAATCCTTGATGGGACCGAAAAAGGAAGACTATAATTCTCTCAGATTTACCACTTCTAATTCTGATAAATAGTGCTTTAAATGCACATAACAAGAAACACTCCCTGCCCCAAAGAGTGTACTGTTTAAATGATGATAAGATTGGGTGCTGGGAGTGATCAGGGAAGGATGGTGGAGAGGGGAGAAAACACAAATTAGACATTTGGTTGCTTGACTGAAATGTGTATCCTGTTAGTGTCTAGATATTTTTTGTATAACTTCAGTTTTACATATTAAACATATAGTCCCTCCTGTAGTCTCTATTTAATGTACATATAACTATTGTTTATATTAGACCTTGGATTAAGTTTCAAAACCAAATACTATATGGTCTATTTTTGGTGTGTCTCCCATTCTGCTTTTTCCTCACACAGTTGAGTTAAAAAGTATACTGAGGTGTTAGCAAACAATTAATAAATTTTGAAGTGTAGGGTGACCAGACAGCAAGTGTGAAAAATCGGGACGGGGGTAGGGGGTAATAGGAGCCTATATAAGAAAAAGACCCAAAAATTGGGACTGTCCCTATAAAATCGGGACATCTGGTCACCCTAAGTGTAGTAGACTGGAAGATTGGCTTTTCTTTCCAAAAGGCATGGCTTTAGTGTCTTGTATATCTCATTTTCTAAATAAAGAAAAGTTACCTTTTAGTTGTGTAGTTAATTACTTTATCCTTGTAGTACTCACAGTGTATTAGATATTCTCCATGCACACAGGCTGATATAGTGCCTGCCCAGAAATTTACAGTCTTAGAACAAAAAGTGTTGGGAGAGAGAATAGTCTTCCTGCTTAGTAATGATTAATTGTCTTGTAGGTATGTTTAATCCATCTAATTTGCACAATATGTTTTTAATAAATTTCTCTATATTTAGGAGGTCTTCACGGAAATGGAAGAAAAATATGGTGAAGTTGAGGAGATGAACGTTTGTGATAACCTTGGAGATCATCTAGTTGGAAATGTATATGTAAAGGTAAGATACAAAAGCACCTCTGCAATACATCATTAATACACATTTTCTTTAATATACACAGTTAACATTTTCAAAACATGGCGGCACCTTTATGAAAGTAAATACCTGTACATTGGAGTGGATATATGGATATATATGTGTGTGTGTGTGTGTGTTTGGATTAGAATCCAAACCAGGCAGAGTGGAAATACATCTCTTTACAGTTGAATCCGTCTTGTTTTCATAAGGTTTGATCTCACCTTTTTAATTGTGAAGATATTTCACATAGATGAACTGTTGTCTGATTTACATTTGGGCATTGAAATTCAGAGCGGTGAACTATAAAATTGTTAACTTACAAGTGTGATTGTGACATGCTCGATTAAATGTTAATTACTTCGTTGTTGGAGAAAGACCTGGTTGTGTTCAGCAAATGCACTTGAGAGGAGTTTCCATTTACACAGAATGTCTTGCAATTCCTCTGAAGCCTCTCAGAACAGTCACACTAGATGGTTTTAAGGAGAAGACTAGAATAGCTGGGTTCTGATTTGACTTTAATTGTGACCAGGATCAGCTCAGTCCACTCGAGTAAAAAATACTGAACTGTCTTACTGTGTGTTAATTTGTGTGTCAACTGGTTAAACTACAATACAAGTAAAAAAATTTTAAATAAAATTCCAGTCAGTTTTTTTCAGATGTTGCAAGACTGTTAGCTTGTTTTATATTCTTCCTGTGAAACGTAATAAATAGAATATTTACACTGTGTTGCACATTACAGTATTAAACTTTAAAATTAGAAGTACAGTACATTTAAAGGGGTCAATCAGATGAAAATCATACTTTAAAAATTCTTGCCCATCTTGCTAGCAGTTGAATTTTTTAGAACTGTCATAACCTGCCTACTCTTTGCACCTTGCTCAACTTGAACATTGAGACTAGATATTTTTTTATAATGTTGATGAGATCATTACGCAAACTGGAATAGGTGTAAAAAACAGATGAAATGAAATGGCATTTGTACAAGCCTGACCCTGAAGAGGGGAGTGGTGGGGGGAGTAACTGGGTATTTATAAAATTGCTGAGATGCATACAGCCATTTTAAGTATTACTAGATTTATCCTGACATCCTTCTTAACCCCAATCCTTGTCCCAGTTGCATGTCCCCTTTCATTGCCCACTCAGACTTCTGACTGTCCTCCCAGAATTTTGATGGAATTCGAAAAGTATTTATCATATGCTTACTTTCCAGTCAGTTTTGCTTTCTGGTTCTTATGTAATTAGCACTATGTATTGTTTTGAAGTGTAAACACTGAAAGGTGGGATATTGGTTTAAATCTCACAGAACCAAGTCCTCTCTAGATTGCCTGTTCATGTTTAAAATGTTACTGCTTAAATAATAAACTGAATGGACCCACATATGTTTTATTAAGACACCACTTAAGAGTAGGGGCAAATAGAATATAAAATGGGCTTCTAGTTTTATTGCTGGCCTTGAGCATGTGTTAAATATCCAGCCGGGAATTAAAATAGATCAAACCTTACCATTTATGTAACATTTTGAGAATGTTAATTTTATTTTACTTCTCAGTTTCGTCGTGAAGAAGATGCAGAAAAGGCTGTGATTGATCTGAACAATCGCTGGTTTAATGGTCAGCCAATTCATGCTGAGCTTTCACCTGTGACTGACTTCAGAGAAGCTTGTTGCCGTCAATATGAAATGGGGTAATGAAATGATACTTGCTACTGCTTATTTATTATAGTAGCTTAGAGATACCTCCAAGTTAAGCTTTTCATGAGTGTAAGGTTTCTCAAGTGCATTTCCAAACGATGCATTCAGAGAAAATACACTTAAAGCTACACTAACATCTAGATTCTAGAGCAAGCTCAATTCACATGCCTTAGCACCCATGTGCACTCAGTCTCTTCATCTCTACAAAAAAATTCTCTTCACTTTTGGACATTCATGCACCAGGCACACAGGTAATTCCATGTAAATTATGCTCAAGTGTAACTCTCACTTCAGGGCAATTAAGATATTTTACCAAGAGTCATACTTCCCAATGTTTAATGTTACATTAAAAAATCACAGATCAGTTAACGTAACCACAGGTTTATATAGAAGAAAAGCTAAGAGTATAAATTGGAAATGCTTTCTTTGTGGTAATTTTCTTCTACTCCACAGAGAGTGTACGCGAGGAGGTTTCTGTAACTTTATGCATTTGAAGCCCATTTCCCGAGAATTGCGACGTGAATTATATGGACGTCGTCGTAAGAAGTAAGCATTTGTATTTTTAATTTAAAGCCAACTGATGCAAATAATTTAGGGATTTTTCCCCTAAACTTTTTGAAGACATAAAGAATAGGATCTGACTTTGAGGAGAGTTGTTTAAATCATTTTTTCCTCTCCTGATCCAGTTCTGTTATGGAATTGCAATCTGACTCTTCTGTAAATATTCAAGACTTAATCTGGTTTTTGGCAAATTTAAAAAATAACAAAAAATGGAGGGTGGCAGAGAGAGTCAGTAATGTGAAGTACAGAGTTTCCAATCAGTTCATATCCATTCCATGTTGGGAAAGTGAAAGTGATGTCTGATTGGTGCATGTGTCAGATGAGTTGGTGATCTTGGTTCCATTCCTAGTGGACAGTTGCCAACATCACAAAATTCCATATCCGTTGGTGCTACTGTTCCCCCTTGGTAGGCGTGCTGTGTATCGAGTGGGCAATAGACAGAGTACCACTCAGTGGCAAAAAGGTTTCTGTTAATCTTAATTCAGTATGAAACCTCTTTTGTTGATAGGACTTCACTTTCCAGTATTATCAATTAAACACTTTCACAAACACAAAAATTCATATTTTTCTAAAAATGCTGTTAAATTATCTTGCAATATTTTGGGAATTGGAGGAGTAAACTTAATTATGAAAAGTTCATATTACATTGTTTCCTGCTTTCCTGAGAAATTAAGTAGTATTTAATTTTAAATTGAAAGTGTCAGGGATATATTTATACTAAGAACATTATAATATTGTAAAAAATGTGCTGCTGACTTAAGAGCCATGTGGTTACTTTTCTGGTTCCTGACCTCTTTTCCCTTAGTCAGAAACACTTGAACTTGGCCTCTCTTTCTGAAAAGCCTTCCTCATCCTTTCTTGTGAGATTATGAATATGGATTTTCAAGAATGGATTATGTATATTTAAAGGTGACCTGCCAGTATTGTAACCAAAATGAGACTTGTGCCAAATGTCTCAAATTATAAGGGGCAAAGTAAACATTCAGCACAAATGATCTTGCTTTTTCATCTTTTGCCTTACACATATACACTTCTACCCTATCAAAAAAAAAAAAAAAAAAAAAGCACCACACAGTTTTGCTGTGACACACCAGAATGCATCATTCTTTCATGTCCTAGATCACCAAACTCCCCTGAAATACAAATTTGGTGTATTCACAAGTTGGGGTAAACACAGTTGCTCAGTTCCACTTTGAGCTCCACAGCAATGCCTATAAATAAAAAACTCTGTAGTTCATATTTAGTAGTGTAACTTTAAAAAAATTTAAATGTATAATTTTCCATTTGGTAATAAAACTGACTTGCTAAAGCTTTTCAAAGTCCTTCTCAAATATTTTTGTGACCTTCCTCCCTAAGAGGCTGGCTCTGGAGCTCTGAGTAGCTGAGATGCATTTTCGGGCTCTTGCAGCTCACTGGTCTTACTATGTTGGTGATGGAGAAGGTGGAGACTGAAGAGGAGGAAAATGCTTAGGTTTCATGCTACTTGGGAAATTCAGTACAGAAAATCCTGATTTGTTAGGGTTTTTTTATATATAGCCGTCCCTATGGCTGTAGACTTGCAGTGTACCGTTAAATCAGTAAATGGCTACAAAAGACTTCTCACAGTGCTCCAACTGGTTCTGCATAACAGTGCAATTAACTTAGAGGGGTACTTACAGGGAACTGACCCTTTTCTGGCCATTCAGACAAGTGACTGCAGTTAACAGTTTTCACTATACATACTGACCCTTCAGTCTAAAACTGAAGAATTCTGTAATGATGGCCTTGTGGGCTTGAAAGTGCTAGGCTCTTAGGTGGTGGAAGTACCTAATCGCTACTTTATTTCAAACTCTACTCCCTTTTCTAGTGTTTTCGTTTGAACAATTGATCCTTGGTACTCTGTAGAATATTGCTGCATTGCTTCACCATATTTAAGAACTACAATCTTAATGCTTTTTTGCAGGCATAGATCCAGGTCAAGGTCCCGTGAACGTCGTTCTAGATCCAGAGATCGTGGTCGTGGAGGTGGTGGAGGAGGAGGAGGCGGCGGCGGCGGTGGTGGTGGCGGCGGCGGAGGAGGAGGAGGAGGAGGACGGGAACGTGATAGGAGGCGGTCAAGAGATCGTGAAAGATCTGGTCGATTCTGAGCCATGCCATTTTTACTATTGTGTCTGGTAGAAAGTGTTGTAGTCAATTGACCAAACAAGTTCCTAATGAGATTTTTTTTTAAAAAAGATGGGCTTCTGAATAAAAATTTGTAGTGATACAGTATTCTTTGTGTAACTTGTTTCTTGTGGGGGGAAGTCTTTTTTAACTGTCATTCCTCTTTCTTGACAAATAGCTGGATTAACTATGCTTGCGGTAAAGGTGGCAAATGTATTGGAGGTGTGCAAGTTTTTACATTCAGGTATGAATTAACTGTTAAGGAAAATGTGCATGCCTGTGTATATAATATAAAATAGTATATTATATACATGGATAAAGTGCTATATTGCTTAAGAGACAGTTACAATTTAAGTTTCCCTTTTCTGCTATCCTGTCTGCTTATTTAGGTTAGTTTAGGCACATTTAAAGGAAGGCTGTGCAAAGTGCATTTATTTACTCAGTAGAAATGCTAAGTTGCAAAAATATGTATGTTAATAGAAGTCTGTGCACTGTCTATCACTGTGACTGTGGCATTTACAATAAATCCAATTCATTGGTGTAAAATCTAAAGCCTATTCTCTAAGCCCTCTGGAGTAGTTGAGTTGCTACTCCTGGCTGTGCCAGAATTCATAGTTAAGGTTTTTTTTTTATTTTTCACACACACACCTACCTGCCTCAGGTGATTCCTTAGAAGGACAGTGTATCTAGTGCAGTATTCAGGCTAAAGTTATGAATGCAGTATCTTATAACAGAACATCAAGTTATCATGCAAAAGCTCATGCTCCATACAGCAGGATGAGTTCTGTATAAAAAATATCTGAGTATCAGATCCACCTTCATGGAAGGTTTCTTTTACTTGAAGTTCCATTGGCTGTCCTTTAACTGAAAGCATATCAGTATTCAGGATAAGCAGTAAGGTGGGTGCTAGTGAAAAGTACACTGAACCTTCTCCATCTGTTGCTCAGTTTTAAGAGAAGATCTGACCTGTAGTTAAAAGCATCTTTTCCTACATAAAGCACTTGCATAGCAAAGCTAATGGACAAGAGCGTTTTATTACATTTTTAAGTTAAGATATTTTTAGGCTTACTCTGTCTACATTCTTCATTGCAACTGTGAATCATAGCTGTACTTCATAAAGCAAAATACATTTTATGGGATTCAGTGCCTCTTCTAGCTCTAAATCCTCTAATTGACGAGTTGCTGGAACATCTTAAGTGCTATATAACTTGTACAGTAGCTGACTTTAGAAGATGTATAATCAGACTTGGATCCCGGTCTGCTTATCAATTCATGAAATAGCATAATGGGTTGCAGAAAGTATCCACCAGTTACAGCTTCCTGTACATCAGGAATTATTTAGCTTTCAGAAAAGGAGGAAATTTACTAATGCTACTAGTGTTTTCAAAACCTTGTATTAATGAGAACTTGCCTAAAAGTGGTTGAAGAATAGCTCTATCTAAATGCAGTGGATATAGACATTTTGTGGCCAGGCTAATAATTAACTTTCAGTTTTTATTCTTTAATCCCCAAAAGATAAACATAAGAAAAGACCGCACTCGCTGGCACTTGTAATTGGCAAATTGTGATTAATAATACTGAAGGAGGGAAGCAGAAAATCTTACACATCTTACCTCTTTAAGGTGAACTTTTGGGCCAAAATAAAAATTGAGTTATTTCCAGATTTGTGCAGAATGCCTTCACTAACCAGGTTGGGGGGAAATCAGCACATACAGAAACTTGGTTTTAAAGGTTAATGGCAAAGCAAAACTAGCTTTTCTCTTCATTATGATGTGTAAAGATGGCTTTGATGTTCTATGTTTCAATACACTAGAAATCAGGGCCTGGCTTCCTGTCACCTCAAGGACTTCAACAATGTTTTGAGGACCTTGGGTGGCAATATCACAATGAGCTGAAACCTGGGGGTAGCCTTGCCACCAATTGAGAGGCTGAGATTGTTAACTTGGCCCTCTAATTCACTTCAATGTACATGTTAAGATTTACCCATTTTTTCTTCAGTGACATTCTGTGTTACTTAATACCCCTTTCTAGTTAGATTGCAAGATCCAGCAAGATAGGGACAGTATTCATGTGCATTTAGGCAATGTCTACAAATAAATCAGGGATTATTTTCTTACGTTTTGCGTGGCAAACAGCATGTGTAAGACCTTGTCTACACCACAAAGTCCTAACTAGCTAAACTGATATAAGCCAGTGTCTACACAGTGATTTGTACCCGTTTATTTAAATCATTTTAGCCTGGTACAGCTTTCGTTTGTAAATAAGACCTAAACTTGTACACATCACAAGTGAATTGCAAAGAGCACAATTTCTTGTGCTTTGCTTTATTTTACTTCAAAATTTTTCTCCCTCTCATTGAAATCCACTGAATGCATCATTTTGTGGCCTTGTGAATTAATAATGTAACTCAAATATGCATTCAGGGACACTGATAGCAAACCAGGGGATGTCATTGAATTTCACAAGGAAGAAAAGCTTTTACAGTTTGTACATTTCCACAACCTGACTAGTGAGAGCACAGAGCACAAATCTAGCACAAACTCAATTTTCATTGTAGCCTCACCTGTAATACTGCATACTACACTAGTGAAATTGTTCAGTGTGAACTTTTAAAAGGATTTGGCACAAATGTCACTTCCTCAAAGCCATTTAAAACTGCTAATTAGGCTTATTAATGGAAATGGAGAAACTTCACTTTATTATCCTAAGCCCCCTCTCCCCATATACAAAGTGTAGAACAAGGAATATTTTTTGAAAGGTACCTACTCATGACCATTTCCAAATGTCAAGATTTCTTCTGTTGAAAAACATCACTTTTAGCTCATGGAATTTCTTAATCTCAAGTAAATGACAGCATATGGTACCTTTTGATGTCTGGATATGCTTAATTTTAAATAAACTCATAATTCCAAGTGACTTCCTCTTCTTTGTATTAGTCTCAAATCTGATTCCTCTGTAAAATGCTGCTTGTCCACGAATATGATGTATGTTAAGACTGTAAAACCAAATGGAGAACTTGTTCAAAATAAAGCTTTTTTGATACATAACCTGCACGTAATAGAAACATAACCCTTCTTTTAAACCAGACACTTTTCTTTAAAACTGCCAGCAAGGTTGTCAGGTGCTAAAAATTTTAAACACCCCACCTGTCAACAAAACCATTATTTTCATTTGTTAAGAGAAGATATATATATATATATAAAATTTCTAGGGAATAGTCTTTGTTTCCTCAATCTAAAAACAATTATAAATCCATTTGTAGCACTTGGGCACTCGTGTTACAAAGTGTAGACCGCTGTCTTTCCTTATGCAAATCAGTAAGGGATGTACTTGAGTAAAGGCTACAGGATCGGTTTTGTATTTGATTGTAGAAATCAATCTTGGCTAATACCACATGACTTTTATTTAAAAACATGACAGAAGGAGCTTGAACAACTTAGGAAATAAGTAACTAGTGTCTTAAAAGCCTAATACACTCCCTTTCTCCCTGTCATTGTACAACACAACTTGGTAAATTGGTTCAGTCAAGGGTTAGCAATTGTAGCTGGTTCCTCTGCTGACATTGTCACTATGTTTCAAGCTATCTGCACAGACAGGTTAAATCTGAATTTCCTGTCCTTTTATCCTACATATGTATAATCTCACTCTACAGAGTAGAACCTACTTTAAAAGCCTTCAGTGCCTGAGAGCTGCATCTTTGAATTTTTTTTAAAAAGTAATAATTCTGCTACTACTTGGGAGCTAAATGTTTATTATACAGTATCACAGCCCTGCCTCTGTTCTAGATAGTGATTTTTGAAAGAATTCCTAAGTTGGTTCTAATTAAATATACTCATTATAACTAGAAATACTAAATGTCTGTTTCTCTTTTCTGACTAAATTGATATATCACAAACTTAGAATTGTTTTCTTTGTATATACATAAACATCTTTGACCTGGTTGGTGGACTAGTCAACAAGGCTTTTTGATTTAGTGGGGTCTCTGTTTTTCCAGTCACTGTTTATTTTAACAATTGCCTACAATGGTAAGTCATGTACACCTCTACCCCGATATAACACGAATTCAGATATAACACGGTAAAGCAGCGGTCCGGGGGGGGGGGGGGGGGGGCTGCACACCCNAGGTAGAGGTGTATATGGAAATCAGCAAAACCCATATCTCATGATTCCATGTGTGTGTATCACAGGTCCAGTCTTTGTCCTCATTGATGTCAGGAGTGAACCCCCCCATAATACATGATCTACCATGCTGATTTTCCTTAACAGTACAGTAGTGGTGTTTATCTGTAATGGTGGTCAATCTGCATACTTTACCCTTTTGTTCCTGGATTATTTTAAAATCTGTTTTAAAATATTTTGATATGTCAAATACACTCACTGCAGTTTGCACTAATTAGCATCCAGATCCAAAGGCAGCAAAGAGGTTTAGGCTTTTTCTGCACATACACATTGCACTGGTTTAACTTAAATCAGTGTATAGCCCTGTGTAGCTGCTCTCTTAGTGGCTTATTTCAGTTTAACTAAAACCTATTTCTAATCAACCTAAATTAAACTACTGTAAGCCAGGTTTATATCTGAGTGCTCAAACAGCCTTTTTGAACCACTATGGCTATTTGAAATTGCACTTTTAATTAAACCAGTACAACTGTGTGTGAAGAGAAGCCCTAATACCATTCACACAAAGTGAGCAGGATGTCGCCACTTACTGAACAGTCAAAACTTGGGAACTCTAAAGTGTCCTGTGCTGCACCTCCTGTGTCTCATTCCTGTTCTTGTAGACTACTCTGTACAGGACAGGCTATGCCTTCCCTCCCACCCCGTCCTTTTAGTTCTTGGTGGTTGTGCCCACTGGTAAGTTTCTAGCCCTTGTGTTGCAGAGAAGGGCTTGAATGTATGTGATATTTCCTAACAATCATTATTTTATGCTTCTCATCCACTTCCCTCCTCCCAAGCCATCCAGAACTAGTTTTGGTGGCTGCTAAAAATTCTATATATTGAGCAAATTTGTGGCTGTGAGGTACTAGGGCTGCTCATCATGTGATTGAAACTGAGTTGGCTCTTTTGCTGAGCAGCCAATAGTAAACTTTGGCAACAAGGAGGAGCTACTCAATAATGAAGAGGCATCACCTGAACTAAGCACAAGATGGTTTTCCAGTTGTGGCTCAAATTGACTCTCTCAGGGGCCTTAACCATTTTTAGCTTTGATATTTGTAAAATGGGGATGATAATGAGGATTAATCATCACAACACACTACAAGGGAGTTAGTCACTGATTATAAAACCCTATATAAATGCTAAATATTGTTGTCCACTTTGGCCTGAGCGGTTAACCACTATTTGGGGCTTTGCAGGGTTGTTTGTTAGGAGGAAAAACTGAGTGAGGTATATACTTTGGTGCAATCCTGTTTGTCTTAGTCTGCTATTCTGTGTAAATTTTAAATTGCCATTTTTCCTCCAAAACAATTGGTGCATTGTGTGGCTTGACACCTTATTAAACCCCTAGACAAGAACTGTGTGTAATATTATGAAGAGCTACATGTGCCTTGAAATTCCTTGTTTGATTATCACTGGTTTATTGGGTAGGAGTGGTGCTACTCCTTTTCAAATTGAAGTAGCTGCTGCTACTGGAGTGGGATGTATTTCCCACAATGAGTGGGAGAGATGAGATCAGATTGGATGAAAATGCTACTCCTGCTTTATATTACATGTAAAACATCAATTAGAAATTCACTGCTTATTTGAATTATTGACATCACAAGGCTACTGTGGCAGCATGCTTGTGTCTTCCTTAGGTTGGGGACTGAGGCCCAGATCCTCAGAGGTATTTAGGTGCCTAACTCTCACTGAAATCAATGGAAGTTAGGTGTCCAAATATCTTTGAGGGTCTAGCCCGAATCCTTAAAGGGCTGCAACTGGAAAACTCCCTTCAGCAAAGCACTGAACATTTTGGCCCCCGATGCTGCATATGGTTAAATCCAGTGGGACTACTCATATGCTTAAAGTTAAGCATGAGTTTGAGTTCTTCCCTGGGTCGGCCTGAGAGCTCTGTACCTTTCAGCAGCCAACCTTTGTTTGCCCATTAAACACAAAACCAAAGGTTCTCATTTATTGTTGTGTGAAATGCTGTCAAATAATTTATTTCTACATATGTTCACTAGTATCCCTCTAGGTTCTTCTGATGGCACCCATCACCAGAGTAACAGTAGCTGTCACAGATGCAGAGCTGGGGCCTGTATGACCCTGATCCTGCAATAGCATTCGTGTGGACAAAGGGGCCTGCCTGAACAAGTCCAGTTGCAGGATTGGGGCATATAACTGTAGCTAGCTCCCTGGCTTGGTAGAAAAAATACATATTTTAGCCCCATTCCTTGTATAGTGGATGCTGGTGCTTATGTGATGGGCTAAAGGGATGGACCTAGGGTGTGTCCTCTCACCAGGCACCCAGAAGGCTGGATGCTGCTGGCTCTGAGCTCACGCTGCGGCCTGGGCCCCGCAACCAAACCGGCCGGCCACAGCCTCCCCCAGCGGGCTCTCACCCCCCTCGCTAAACACACGCGCAGGAGAGAACGTGCGCAGGGCCAGGGTAGCAGGAGCGACTCTGCTTTTCTATTGGTGGGGCGTGTCCCCCCTCCGCCCCCGGGCCGGCCAATCAGCGCGCGTTCCCTCTCCAAACGCTAGAGAGGGTAACGACTGGGAGAATTCCCTTCGCACACGCGCAGGGAAACAGCTGGGGGGCGGCTGCTGCTTCGGTCCGGGGCGTCTCATCCACGCGCAGTGGGACTCAGGCTGCTGCTGCTGCTGCCGCTTGTCTCTTCCTGTCAGTCCAAGTAAGTGCAAGTAGCAGAACTGCCGCTGCGGCGAGCAGCTGAGTGCGGATGGGAGAGCTCGGATGGGGGTAGCGGGGTGAGGGACAAGGGGACTGGGCAGCCCGTGTGGGCTTCACGTTGACTGGGGAGATGCACCGCACTGCCGGGGCTTCGTCGTTGTTGCCTGAGCTGCGTGTTCTTTGCGGGGGGGTGTCCCTTGCCTGCCACTTTCCGATTGCATCAGCTTGTGCTGCAGGCAGCAGCTGGTAGATGGGATTGCAAGAGGTCAGGTCACCCAGGTGGTAGTAGTTACGATGACGAATGGGTTCCGCTTCCCCCCTTTTTTTCTTTTCTCTCTTCGTCTGGTCTGGAGATTTCCCGAATGGGAGCGAAGGCATTCTGTGTGCCCCGGCCCCGCGCCATCGTTACATCACTATATTTCTCTTCTCTCCCCCTCTCCTCCCCCAATGCAGACAATGGTGGAGATTGGAATCAGCAGCCTCTCATGCTGGATGGTGTAGGTCAGGGGTTCTCAAACTGGGGGTTGGGACCCCTCGGGGTCGCAATGTTATTACATGGGGTGTTGTGAGCTGTCAGCCTCCATCCCAAACCCCACTTTGCATCCAGCATTTATAATGGTGTTAAATATATTTAAAAAAGTGTTTTTAATGTGGGGGGGGGGCTCGCACTCAGAGGCTTGCTGTGTGAAAGGGGTCACCAGTACAAAAGTTTGAGAACTACTGGTGTAGGGTGAACGTTGATGCGATGGTTGGAGTCGGGGAACAAAGCTGTCTAGTTCTTGTTACTTTGTCCTCTGGTCTTTAGGAAATTAACTGCATGAAATAAACCACTTGTGGTGGTTGAAATCTGGAGAATGTTATCCTGGTGGATGAGATTTTGACCAATTGCCATGATACATAATATGTATATGGATGTGTGATAGTGTTAGTCTGGCACATACAGATACCAAGGTGCCAAGTTCCAGTCGTCTTCTTTTATTCCAAGTCTTGCTGAAATCCTTGGTGCTCATAATATGCTGCACTAGAAACAGGATCTGCTTTCGGCACCTAGTGCGAACTAGAGTTACAGATAGCTTTTGCAGATGGGAGGAGTGGATAGCTTTCTCCAGTTCAGAGGGTAAATTGGTGTTTGATCGGATTTTGTTCTGGCAAAATTCCAATATATTAAATTCGTGTTTTTAAAATGGGTAAAGCTAATTAGAACATGATGCAATCTGCTGGACAGTAGAGAAAACATTGTTGGATGGAAAATCCTCTTATCAAGATGATCTCTTGTGAATTAATTTATCAAAAATCTTATTTGCTGTATTCATCTCAGTAGTAGGTATCCTGATAAAAGGACAGTAAATATTGTCTTTCCACAGGCCTGTGTGTGTATTTTTAAAATGTATTTGGAGGTTATTTTGTTTCCTGGGGTGAGCAGAAAAACAAAGTGTAGGGAAATACTCTATAGAAATGGATGATTTGCAAGTAATATCGATTAATGGAAGGTTTGTGATGCTCAGGGGTTAACATTTCTGTGGGAGAGCCACTGGAAATGTAAAGAAAAGCACAAATTTGGAGGGGAAGGCTGGGAGTTGACTACAGGTCTGTCTCATCTTACGCTGGGGTTATGTTCCGCGGTCAGCGCGTAAAGCGAAAACCACATATAGTCAAAATTACATTGAGTGTAATGGCGGGCAGAATCGCCCGCACTACAGAAACAGCATTTGAATTGTTGTTTTTCTTTTTTGTTAGTTTTTGTCTTGTTTTTGCTGACCGCGTAAAGCTGAAATCGCACATGTTAAATGCGCCTTAGATGCGACAGACCTGTACTGGGAAGCCTACATCTGTTATTGAGTGAGTCTCCTTTGCCTGTTTGATAGCATATAGGTCATGTTTGGCTGCTTTGTTGTGTTACTGTTTCAGTTTCTCTCCCCGTCCCTTACAAGCTTGGCACTAATTCTTTGTCTGACCATACTGGGCTTCCCTCTGCCAAAAATGTGAGGGCTCTTACATGTTCTTCTTACAACACTTGTGTAGCTTGTTAAGGCTGGGGAATATGTTTTGTGTGTTTTATACAGCCCCCAGTACAGTGGGGCCCTGAATATGATTGGGGCCACTGAGAGCTACCACAGTAAAAATGATTATTATAATGCCAATAAAACAATATTGAATTGACCAGTAATAGATCTGATCCCCACCCCCTTTTTAAATAAATACAGTCCTTCATTTTTTCTGTATATCTCTTATCTTTCTACGGGCTTGGTCCTGCAAGGTGCTGAGCATGCTGGCCCTAATCCAATGAAGCAATTAACCATGTACTTCACCTTTAAATAAGTAATTGTCCTATTTATGCCAATGGGACTCTGGTGAATTGGAGCCAGAGTGCTCAGCACCATGCAGGACTGAGCACTCAATAAGGGGAAGGAAATTCCAGAGTAGTGAGGGGAATGAAACAAGGGCCTGGAGACCTCATATATATATATAATGAGAATAAAATGGGGGAGGGGCAAAATGGAGGGAGAGAAATTGGGATGGGGAAACAAGCATGTGCTGCTGGGTGAAGTTTTTTTTTATAAAACTCAGAGTTGCTTAGTCTAGTAATTCTGGGACTAAGAAACCCCACCATGCACAAAGTTTAATGAGATCGTTGCATGCTGTTGCTTGAACAAGTTTTATATGCTTTAATCCAAATGCTTGGGGGATTCGGTTACCACAATTCTACCTTATTGAGTGTGACTCAGCAACTCTTAAGTCTGTAATTTACCACATACCATTGTGTGTGGGGTTGGAAAAGGAGATGTGTAACTCAATGCTTCTGTTTCAGTCACCTTGGTGATGCAACAGCACTGCTCTAAAAATAAAAAGACAAAATCCTGCTTTTTTTGTTTTAATATGGGTTTGAAGTTGTTACAGTGGATGTGTTATGATGTAGCTCTGCTTTTTGGCAAGCTTGCCTTCATTGTTGTCTCTCTGCCAAGGAGACAGGTGATTGTCTCTGTTATGCTTAGCACATTAAGGAAATTTGTTAAAATTCTAACTTGAGGGTGTTACACAGTGTTTAGTGGCTCCTGATAATTTTAATTTCTTGAGGTGTTAGATTACAAGAAATGTCTCTACACCACATGACTTGTAAAGGGAGCCTCTAGAAATGTTTTGCTTTCATTTTTAAAGAACAGCGCTGCAGAGTTAGTTTAATTTTCTGGCTAGTCCACTCATTACAGCTAATCTAAACTGTTTTCATGAGAAGCATTATGACGTACTGCTCTGTATTTGCATCAGCTCGTATTGTATCTGAGGCTTTGTCTTTATGCAAACTTAAACTTGTTTAACTAAAAGTTTGATTGTTCTGGGTGTGGTGGTGGGTTTTTTTTGTTTTTTTTTTAACTGATTTAGTTAAGCTGATGCAACTTTATGTGACTACTCTTAATTTCGTTTTTAAACCTGGAGAGCCAGGTATAAACAGATATGCATATCCAGCTAGGGATTTTCACTGGTTTAATTAAAGGTGTGATTTAGTTACAACTAGCTCAAGTTTGTGTGCAGACTAGGTCTGAGTGTGCCTTACTCTTAGTCTCTCCTGCAAGAAACAGGTAATCCAGAACTGCTAACTTCACCTCTGTTCAGTAGGGACAGGTGCCCCTTTTCACCAGCATTCATCACAGATATTGCCCAAGTAAGAGATGTAGCATAGGACCTTGGAACAGTAGCTGTCGTTTAGTGAATTGCATGTGGAATTAGGAATTGAGATCAGAATTCTATTTCTGGCTCTCTGTAACCTTGGTTGAGTCACTTAATCTCCTCTGTGTCCATTTCCCCACTTGTACAATGGAAGGAATAATACTTCCTGTTAGCTCGGACCCAACCTTCTCGGGCCCACTATAATGGGAAGTCTGGAACACTAATTGGAATAGGGAGAAGGGTGCATTCTTAACCAGAGCTTTGTTTCTAGAATGTTACTTTCAAAAGCACTCTGTGTTGGCCTAACTCTGCTCCCATTGAGGTCAATTAAAGTTTTCTCATTGACTTCAATGAGAGCAGAGTAAGGCCAGCTCTGAGTGCTTTTGAGAATCCCACCCCTAATGCTCCGCGAACAACGGGATTAAGAATTGCAGTGTGTATCAGCCTCTGAAGATCTAGGCAATGAAAAATGATGGCCCTTTCAGAATTCATGTAATGTTATACTAATAAGTTAGTGTTGCACTTATCAGCAGACACAGCATTTCCTCTCCTGACGACTTGCAGATACTAAATCGCTGCAGCTGATTCTTGTATTATTCCTTAAATATATGTTAGAATGCGTAGAAAACCAAACTTGTGTTATGCTGCTAAAAATAGAAAATAAAAGTAATATCTTATCTGGCGGGGGGGGGGGCCTTGCTAACTGATCTGACTCAAATGTTTGGGGCCACTAGATACTGACATCAAATTTCTCTTTCCATCTTCCACCCCTTTCTGTAGCAAACTCAAGTCAAGAACTAGGATAAGTAGTAGAGAAATATAGTCCCATTCTCCAGACAAGGCACGATGGAGTCCTGCATCCCACCTTCTACTTGGCATTCAGCCCTTAGATTGCCATCAGATCTCACTCGTAAACCTGTTTTGTTTTTTTTTGGGGGGGGGGGGTGTTGTTTTTTGGACAACTTAACTTCAGCTTCAGGCACAACATTAGATGCCATGTGTGCGATTTTATTTATTTTTAATTTTGCGAATGTTTAATGCGCACACACTGCAGATAAATAGCCTTGGAAACTGACTTCTTGTACAATGGGGAAAAGTACAGTGCAGGCAGTGTCAGGAACAGCTTCCTAGCCTGGTCTTGACCCCTGTTCTGTAGGGACCTTCTCTAGGGACAGGAAAGCATTTGAGTTTTCCTTCAGTCTGAACTCCCCGTGGAGGTGCTAGTAGGATGTGGATGGTTGTCACACTGATGATCTCAGTCCAGATCCCAATGATCACACAGTGACAACTTTTAGCCACTGCGGACGTGGTTGGGACTCTACTGGTGAGATCTCTAGGGCACCAGTTTATCTCATGAGCCACCCTAATGGCCTGTCTGGCACTGATGTGGAAAGCAAAGTTCAGAGCAGACTGCTAGCTGAAGAAAATGCTGAGTAAAGGAGTGAACAGAAGATCGGTTTTTAAAACTGTTCTCCATCTCCCCAAGTTTAAAGGGCTGGATACGATGAATGAATAGAATGCACTTGCTCTAGAAAGCAGTGAATGCAGATATGGGACTAATGCTTTTCTACAGTTTTTAGGTTTATACATGTTTCTATAAATTAGCTTTCTGGTTTTGTGTACTCGGGTGTGTAATGGAAAAGATTGGATGGGCTTTTTTAGTTACCTTTGACTCAATCAAACTGGTAAGGGGTGTAATTTTTTTACATGTCTGTGTCTCAGTGGGGATTTACCCCAAAAGAGGGAAGTGTTGCTGATGCTTCTGACCTCCTTCTGGGTTTTCTGCTGGAGAAGGAGCATGAAGTTGCACTCAGATTTCCCCAGCAGAGGCTGCTGTGGGGGCGCACTAAATCAGTGTATTCCCTTGCTGCCCTGTCCATGTCTCTTCCTTGCCAGTCCTGCCAACTATTCATTGGTGCCCGCGTGAAACTGCAGCTTTCCGCTCCTGTAACTTTGCCACCTCCTTGCCCACATTCTCAAAATACTTCCTACCAGCAGGGGCCTCTGTTGGCACAAAAGCTAGTACAGTATAGCCCTGGGATGAATCTGGGCAAGAGGACCTAAAGCTGTCCTACCCTATGTTTTGCTGAATTTGCATGTCAGAATTAGCCTTGAGCCAGTCTGAGTGTAAATTCAGTGTCTTGCTGGTATATAGAGTGCATGATTTCAGGCTCATTAACATAATTAATGATGCTTATAAGGAAGTGATCCTTGGCTTTTCTGGGTAAAGAGTACAAACCAAGCTCGACTCTTACCCCCATAGGATGTTTATACATCACAACAAGCCTAACTACTGCTGGTTAATGTTCTTCCATATCCATTGGGGACAATATGAAGAAGTTGTTCCCTTTCTAGCATAAGGGGCTGTTCCGCAATCTCTTAGAGTGTCACTCTGGAAAAGTTGATTCTCAGAGCACTAGATGGCTCCGCAGTAATAGAGGCTGATTCTCTGTTATGGCGATCAAGGCCTCTGTGTACGTGTGTGGGCGGTGTGGTAGCACACAGATATGGGGTACTTTTTTTTCTTTCTTTTTTAAAGAAACATGCACTAACTTTTTAGAACCTGGCCCAGTAACTATTAAATCCTTAGGGGCTTTTTGTGTCCTTGCTGAATACCATCACCGCATTCTTTTGTGTGCAGGGTCTTTTTAGAAACAATATTATGTTCCAGGATAAAAAATTTGGCAGCTATGATAATTAATTCTACCATGATATTCTTCCTCTTTTAAAAAAAATATAGTCCCATCTTTAAACGTTATTTAAAACTCAATCTTTAAAATGGCTTCCTCTTTCTTTATACCCTGAGAGTGGGAGAGAAGCTCAAAATTAGGCTGTTCCCAGCAAATATAGCTCTCCCTATGGAACTTTTGTTACAACTGGTTTAAAAAGAGACAGCCCTGCTGACAAAGCTGGGCTACTGGTGGTAGATATGTGTGGTGTCTACCGGTCAGTAGTACAGTGAGGAAATGAAGCAGAGGTTTCTGGTTCTTTAGCAAAGGAGATGATGGGAGTTCGTAGGGGTATCTGATGTGTCTAGAGAGGAAGTGTATGTTTGATGGTAGGTAAGTAGGTATTGTGAGGGGGGAATATACAGGGGAAGATGGTCTTGAGGGAGGCGATAGTGGATATCTCCATGAGTAGGGGGTGTCTCTGAGAGAATGGGCTTCCTCACAACCAGGGATGCTGGATTTTTATAGTGGGGGTGCTGAGAGCCATTGAACCAAACTGTAAACCCTGTAAATGAAGAAAACCACTTCAAGCCAAGAGGTGTGCCAGCACCCCTAGTTCCAGCACCTGTGCTTACAGCCCTATTTCAAGGGGGCAGCAGGCTGCTAATATACTTTTTCTCCAGCACATAGATACAAGCTCTTCTGTAGCAAATATTCAAGCATATCACTCTTTATACACCTGGAAGGGATATAGCAACAAAGCTTAAAAGCTTTATGCACAGACTGAATAATCTGAATTGGTCCAGAATTCCTGCTAGAGACCAGTCTACTGCCTTCCCCTTGCATAGCCATTGCTCAAGGGGCCTTTGAGAAATCAGAGCCCAATGATGGAAGCTGTCTCTTTGCTGTTTATTGCTACAATATACAACCTTTCTGTTCTTTACCCACTGCAGCCAGCCAAATGGCACTTTTCAAAGATGGCATTACTTGTTTCAATATTGTGCACACAGATAAAGTTGTTCTTTCTCTTTAAGAAGAGTCTTTCAAAACATTTTTTTTCTCATTTTTTGTTTCAGGAGAACAAACTGTATTGGAGACCCTTGAAGCAAGAAGTTTAAGGCATTGGTGGTAAGTATCAAGTTCATAACTGACCCTCTTACAGAAGCACGTGGTATCATCACTAATAAAATAACCAAATCCCTTCCTGTTGGGCAAAACTCTCTCTGCCTTCTTCCTTGTTTGAATATAAAAAAGGTATTGGCTATGCCAAAACATAGTGTTCTCACTGGGTGTGCTTTGTAAACACACATATCAACTTAAATCCTGTAGACCCATAATCTCGTGTCTGTACATAGATGTCAACTGTTGTATCGATCATATGTATACCTGCATGTGCCTCAGAGGAAGTCATAAAAACCTCTAAAATAAATTTACTATACCAAAACTGTCATGATACTATGGATTGGTATCTCAGGACTTTGTACGACTATAATGGCGTGCTGAGTCCCGCTGGGTGGCTGGAAATGTCCCATTTCCCAGTGATATAAAATTCCAGTTTTTAACCCCATATGCTGTCAAATATTGGACTTCATGCTGGTACCTACTACTAGTCTAGGACTAAACATGGCCTGTCTTAGGTTTAAGTATGTGCTGTCGTCTTAATTTTTGTTTTATGGGGGGCAGGCAGGAGAAATTAAAAGCACTTCACTTCTCTAAGTATGGTGTTTTGGGCGGGGGGGAGAGGATTAATGGTGACTGTTTAAAACTGCTTAAAGGCTTGGAGTTTTAGAATCAGCTTCAGGGAGATGGACCGAAGGCAGGTTTTCATCAGTGATGCATGATCAATAAAATTTAGCATAACATTTTAGAATCATTACATGGTTCCACTGTCTCGTCGCTCTCCAGCTTATTGAATGAATATCACCTCTAGATACATAGCATGTGTCTGTTTATGTTATACTGGCACCGAGGGACCCTGATCAGGATTGGGGCCCCATTGTGCTTAAGTGCTGTACAAACATGGAAGTAGTCGTAAAAATATTAAGAAAAGCTTGGACACTTTCAAAGACTTAAGCCAGATACTTTTTCTAGTTGCCAAACGTACAGCTATGAAGGCATGGAAAAATCCCAATCATGCCCTCATAATTTCTCGAATTCCAGCCAACTGTTTAACTTATTACTTCACATATATGCTTAGACTAGCTTATAAAGCATGGAGTCCCTTTTTGGATTTTGCCTTCTAACACCAGAGACGTTCATTTTGTATACATGCAGGTGGCACTTGCTTACAACTGAGAAGAACTCTCAACAGATCTCTTCCATAACATAGTTGAGCTTGATTGCTCCTTCCCCATGGGAGGGGCCAGAGGGGGAGCATTTCTGCTAGCTTTTGCTTTTCCTTGTGGAGTTTTGTCCAGATTGCTCCATTGGAGGAGAAGTTTGTAGGGCTGCTCAGTGCTGTGTTTCTCGTAACACCTACATTTGGTAGCCCCCAGCAAGACTGCAGCTCATCCTTCAGGCCACTGGGGTAAGGAACTATAAACAGAAAATCTGTCTGTCTTCCCCTGCTCTCATTGCTGGCAGGGCCGTCCTTACCCATACGCAAAGTATGCAGCTGCGTAGGGCACCAGGAAATTTGGGGCTCCAGCCCCTGCTCCGGCTCTTCCCCAGGGCCTCTGCCCCTGCTCTGCCCCAACCCCGCCACCACTCCCCTGAGGACTGCAGCATGGCCGGGCCTGCACTCACTGGCGGTGGGAAGTGCAGACCCTGCCCCAGCCGTGCTGCCGGTGAGTGCTGGGGGTTCCCCCTGCCCCCCAAGCCAGCGCCCCCCCCCCCCCCCCCCCCCCCCCCCCCCCCCCCCCCCCCCCCCCCCCCCCCCGCCCCCCCCCCCCCCCCCCCCCCCCGCAGGCCTGGGGCCCTCCCATCCGCAGAGGCTGGGGTCAGCCCCCCCGCTCTCCTCCCTGCAGAGGCCTGCCCCCCCCCCACGGGGTGGGGTGGGGGGGCACTGCGTAGGGCCCCAGAATAGCTAGGGACGGCCCTGATTGCTGGGGCCTGCTCCGCCCTGCAAAGTTTGGTGGGTGTAAGCGACTTGTCATCCTAGTTGTGCATGTATTTACACCAAAATTTTTCTCCTGCCAATGTAAGCACCTTGTTACAGCAACACAATAACTGTGTGTCCACCTTTGTTGGATGTAAATAGGGGGAAACCACATGAAAAATAAGGGACAACACTTTATTTTAAACAACATTTTAGAGAAATACCATTACCCTTAGCATATTGTGTACTTTTTCCTTGGGTGTTCATTTCTGTTGCCCTCAAGTATACAATGCAGTTATCACAAGCTGCAATTTTAAGGTTTAAAATGGTAATTATCATCAGTTTTAATACATTTCAATACATCTGTTTTAAAATCAATTAATAAAAATGTGTACATGTGCAATTGAAATTAAAGTTAAATTGAAGCTTAACATTGCAGAAACCAACTAAATATTGATTCTGTTAATCTGTCCAGATCTGTTTACACAAGGAAAATAATCTTTTCACTGTGACATTAGAGATAGGAATGGATGTAATAAATTACACAGGTTTTAAGAAATTGAGATAAGGAGGAGCTGGCTACCATGTTTTAAAGCTGACCTTTTCCTCTGCACACAGTACTCTCTGAACCTTCTTTGCAGTAAAACATCTTTGTGCTCATATGTGGTAAGCATTTGCTGTATACTTAGCCATTAATGAACCTTTCCCTTTCCAGAATTCTTTCTCAGTTCTTCCTAGCATCTCCTTACCTGTGTTACAAGTGCAAAAACAAAGCCCTGCCGGGGGAGACTGCCTATTAAAACATGATAAATGTTCAGCAAAGTCTCAAAGAAGAGGCCATATCCATGATTTTTATTTCAGATGTGCAATTCATTGCAGTCTTAGGACAACACAAAAGGAGAACCTTGTTTTAGCGTGTGGTTAGCCTGTTAAAAAGCTGTTTCTTCAGGCTGAATTCTACACTGAAAACAAGGTTTAACCAACAGTTACACTGCTTAGTGCTGCTCTGCAAAGGTTTGATTTGGCCTTCCCTTACCCATGTGACGAATCAATGACGTAAGGGAGTCAAGGGATGGGATGGACACCCTAACAATAACACCACCTCCCTGTGTGATGTAGAGCTGTGGTCAACCTATTTAGGCTGACCCAGTGCGAGTGTAGCTGCTGTATTTTTGTGTTGACTTTCGTGAGTCCTCCAGTAGCTGTCCCACAATACCCCTGTTCCTGCAAAAGTGGTTGTTCTGGTCACAGTTTTGAACTCCATTGCCCAGGAGTCACAGAAACCCAAAACCTGCTGCCCCCTTGCACCCCCCAAGCCCCTTTAGGTTTTTGAAACGCTGTTTACTGATGGCCTGTCTTGGTGAGTACACCTACCAGCTCACCCTTGTGGGCGTCCAACCATGCAGAGCTCCTTAGCTGCTAAAGCAGGCAAAACATCATGGAACCCCTTGGACTGTGGGGAGAAGAGGCTGCGTAAGCACAGCTACTGAACAGCCACAGAAGTCTTGATCTCTGTGCGCCAATCACACAGGGGGATGCTGAAACAGGGACGAGCAGCAGGGTCCCGTGAAAGCAAAGAAAGTTCGTCATGGTTTCCAGAAGGCCAGAGAGGGCAGCAACAAATCTGGTGCTGTCCTGCAGGCCAGCTGCTTCTACATTGACCTGCATGCCATACTTGGCAGCGACCCCACCAGCACCCTGCAGACCACTATGGTCACTTTGCAGGAGCCCAAGGTGTGGAGACTCCTGCCAGCAGGAGGAGGAGGTGGCTGGATGGGGACATAAAGATTCGATGGTGGACTCAAAGCATGCTGCAAGCCAGGAATTGTCTGAAACTTGGCCAGAGTCGAGCCAGCCCCTTCACACGAGCGGGGATGAACCTGCTGGTGAAGAAGGGAGTTTGGTAAGTGCCTGCGTGCATTTTTCCTTTTTGTTTTCACTTTTTTTGCTTTTCATTGCCCAAAACTTCACCTCCCTCCCTCTCTGCCCTTCTTCCCCATTTAGAAATGGCATCCATCCCATCCGCAGTCTTAGAACAAAGGCACTCACTTTTGAAGGCTTTCTTCCCTAATGTAATGGGAATAGGGAATAAATTCAAACCCACTGTTATGGCAGTTGGATTACGCAGTCCCTTTCAGATCAGTGTCCTGTGCTCGGGTAGAGGTAGAACAGAGGTAGTTGGCATCTGCTTTTCAATTCTTTGGCTTGTTGAGCTAGGCAGGGAGCCCAGGCAGAGTACTTCATCTGTGTAGGGTTGTGCATTTTAGTCTCTCTTGAGAGATCTCAATGAAACGTACATGGAGATACTTTACAGTCCTTTCCCCAAGATTTCTAGGGATGGCAGCCTTGTTTCTTATCCTAAGATAGGAGACTTTCCATGCCACTCTGTGATGAGCACTGCAATGGTGCCAGGTGAAAACAGGCTTGGAGCCCACGGGCAGCTTTGGGATGCTGCTAGCAGCTGGGTTCTCTGCCTTTGTGCCTCATGAGTTAATATCCTCCCAGATTGCTGCGGCCTGTGGAAAATATTACCAGCACTCTCAGCGCTTTCCTTGTACCCATACCAGGTAGGGGAGCCCAACATTTTATAGTTTCCACAGTCCTCTTCTCTTCCCTCCCCCTCCCCGCCACTAGGCCATGCTGACTATGGTTTGAGCTGCAGAATGGTGCTGTAGTGATAAGCTCCAAAGCTGAAGTGACAGTTAGTGTTTCTAAAGGTATTTATGGGAGTCAGGGAAAGGAGTTCTGACACTTCTTTCCCTTTCTGTGGTGGTTGCAAATCTAATGGTGCATTTGTCTGTTTTCATCAGCAGCATGAGGCATGGTGGCCTCAAGGGGTGGCCCTCTGCACTTGCTGAATGTCTGACCCTCAACAGGAGGAACAAGAAAAGGACTAGGATGATCTGTTCTGCGAGATCCTCCAATCCTCTATGGCGTCAGACAGTGAATGCAGAACTTGGAGAGGCCCCATGACCATGGAAAAGGTCTGGGAATGGAGAGAGTGGTTACTGCAGGAGAAGCAAAAGAACCAAGAGGCACATTGGAAAATGCACCAGGATATAATGGGATTACTCCGGCAACAAACTCAATGTTGCAGAGCATTACTCACCTTCATGCCCAAAGACCCTGAACTCAGCAGCCTTTCCAGTCCTCTGAGAACTCCATGGTCACTGCTCCCTATACCCCCAACACACCAGGTGGCAGCATGGTGTACCTCCTTACCCCTACCACTCCACAGCACAGGGGACAACAGGTGTTGCCATAACTTACTACACTGTATTAGGTTTTACATACATGGATGTGAATGTTTACTTTTTTAATTCCATTTTTACTGGGGATTTAAAGTACAGTTCACCCAGTTAGTGCTGATAAAAGGTTGTTAATCTTGTGTTTATTTGTTCTTTGATTTTGTTGCCTGTTTCTTTGCACACAATAAAGTTGCATTTCTGGAAACTCGGTATCTTGCTTAGCCTACCCCAAGCATTACAGAATACATTGCAGGAGGTGAAAACCCACCCATACTAAGTACAAGCAAATAAGTATACATGAGACACACTAAGCAACATAACACTACTGTGGCTAGGGTGACCAGACAGCAAGTGTGAAAAATCGGGACGGGGGTGGGAGGGTAATAGGAGCCTATATTTTTTAAAAAGACCCCAAAATCGGGACTGTCCCTATAAACTCGACACATCTGGTCACCCTAACTGTGGCTGACTGTGTTAAAATGGTCTTAAAAGCCAGCATTTCTCAAGCGCAGCCACCGGGGCTGCATGTGGCCCCAGGGGGTTTTCCTGCAGCCATGACAGCCTCCTGGGCAGAGATGGGGGAGGGGCAAAGCAGTGGCTCCTCCCTGCAGTATCCAGGGTCGGGCTTCAGCCATGGGACTCTGGGGGTGGGCTTCAGCTCTTCCCCTCCCCTCAAATTCAGCCACGGGGCCGGCCTTCCCTAGTGCTGTGATCCAGAGGCAAAGAGCGGGGTGAGCCTGGGGTGTGAGGCTATGGAAGGGAGTTCAGGGCAATGGTGGGGAAGCAGTGGGGGCTGGGAGATGCAGTGAGCACCAGGGGGATCTGTGGGTGCCAGGGGCACCACCCTACAACTGTTTTTTTATTATTGAGTCTGCAAAAACAAGACCCTACATAAATAAATTACAATAATTTGGACATTTATAACACAAGCAAATTGTGCCTCCTGTATTAGCAATGCTTGTGAGAATTGTGCTGAGCAGCGCAGGGTCTATGCTTCTGTCAGAGATATGGTAGAGCCTGAAAAGCGGTGTGAGGGACTGTGGTGCTTTTTAAAAAGGCACAACAAGTATGGGATGGAGAAAGTGGCAAGGTGGGAACTGTATCCCTGGGTGAATTGCCGGTATCTCTCATAGCAATGAGCTGGAAAGTAGCATGGGGTCTACTAAGATACCTACACATGGTGCAACACTTTCTACATCAACACAGGCGCTCGTGGTGAGAATGTGTAGCTCTGATGCAAGCACCTGCTCGTCCATGTGCCTGAGCGGTAAACAAAAGTCAGCGGCTGTACACTGACATAATTTGAGTCAACCAACCTTTGTAGCGTAGGCTTGGCCTGCATCCAAGTGAGCATTGAGCAGCTGGGCTGGGGGAGGAAGAGACAGGTGTAGCCAACTGCCCTGATACCCTATCAGTAAGGGCACTGTGGCAGTATCCTGGCAAGCAGTAATATAAGAGGGCTTCATTTGTTCTCCCATATTAGGGAATCTTTCAACCGCTATTTAGATTTCTGTACTTAGATTTCCAGAAAGCCTTTGACAAAGTCCCTCACCAAAGGCTCTTACGTAAATTAAGCTGTCATGGGATAAAAGGGAAGGTCCTTTCGTGGATTGAGAACTGGTTAAAAGACAGGGAACAAAGGGTAGGAATTAATGGTAAATTCTCAGAATGGAGAGGGGTAACTAGTGGTGTTCCCCAAGGGTCAGTCCTCGGACCAATCCTATTCAACTTATTCATAAATGATCTAGAGAAAGGGGTAAACAGTGAGGTGGCAAAGTTTGCAGATGATACTAAACTGCTCAAGATAGTTAAGACCAAAGCAGACTGTGAAGAACTTCAAAAAGATCTCACAAAACTAAGTGATTGGGCAACAAAATGGCAAATGAAATTTAATGTGGATAAATGTAAAGTAATGCACATTGGAAAAAATAACCCCAACTATACATACAATATGATGGGGGCTAATTTAGCTACAACNACGCACAAGGCCATTTCAAAGCAAACCTTCAGTGCCTCATATGTGTTTGTTTCCAAGCTAGTAGGGATTCCTTTCCATCCCGCGTGTGCTTGGGGGGAAACGGGAGTCAATGAGAGGAGTGCCCCTATGGCAAAGAGTAGCATTGTGGCAGACCCTGGACCTGAACTCATACTGGGTAGGTGACCCTAGGTCCTAACAATTACAATTCCCCAAATACCCACAAAATAACAATTATCAATAGCATACAAATTAAAAACAAAAGGGACCAAGCCACTGGGTTAGGCTGGCCCTGTGAAAATAAACACAACCACCGCCCAGAGTCCTCGCAGGGAGTGTGCTGCTACAGTCCAAAGGGAGCACAGGGCCTTCCCAGCAGACCTTATTGTCGCCTGAATAACAGTTTAAGTCCCAGATCGTCGCTGGCAGTCTTTTCAGCAGGCTGGAGAGTCCACCGTTCAGGCGTGGGCACTGCTTTTAGACGAGAGTAATGAATCCAGTTCTTGTGTCCCTCAACCTTTGCTGCTGTGTGGGAGATCAGCAGGACGGTGTAGGGTCCCTTCCACTTCTCTTGGAGAGGCTCGTCCTTCCAGGTACGAACGAGAACGGAGTCACCTGGCTGCAGGGAGTGGACAGGGGCATCCAGCGGGAGAGGCTGCAAATCTTTGGTATACCTGTGGAGAGAACAGCAGACAGAGAGCACATATACTGAGATAAGAAGGCACAACCTACCTCCCACTCCCCTAACAGAACCGGTGTACCGTTCATAGGCCATGCCCTTCCAAACATAACCTCGAAGGGACTGAGCCCTAACCTGCCCTTAGGGAGAGCGCGAACTCAGAGCAAAACGAGGGGTAAGGCATCAGGCCACCGAAGGGAAGCCTCCTGGCAAACCTTTGAGAGGTGTCGCTTAAGTGTCTGATTTGTACGCTCTACTACCCCACTGGCCTGCGGTCGCCACGGGGTGTGGAGTTTCCAGGGGATCTGTAGAGCATCCGCTATATGCTGAACGACTTTTGATGTGAAGTGCGTTCCATTGTCGGATTCCATCCACTGGAGGAGGCCAAAGCGGGGAATGATCTCCTTGACGAACTTGAGAGCCACCGTCTTAGCAGTGTTGTTACGACATGGAAAGGCTTCAGGCCATCCGCTGAATCGATCCACCAAGACGAGGAGGTATCTGAATCCTTGGGTTCGGGGGAACTCAGTAAAATCTATTTGCCAAACCAGCCCTGGACCCGGGGTGGGTTCCAGGGTGGCTGGTGGCACTGAAAGTCCTGGTCGAGGGTTGTTCTTTTGACAGACTAGACATTCAGCCTGTACCTGGGAGGCCAGGGGTCTGAGTCCTGAGGTCAGGAAATATTTACCCATAATTTGGGTAAGAGCCTCCCTGCCTGCGTGAGTAGTCTGGTGCAGTTTCTGTAGTACTGGCAGTATCAGATTCTTTGGTAGGAGGATATTTCCTTCCGTGGAGTGGAGCCATCCCTCCTTTTCCTGGAGCCCGAGCTTGTCAATCAGTTTCCTCTCTTCGCTGGAATATTGAGGGGTTGGGAGCTCCCCCATTGATGGGATAAGGGCATGCATATGGACATCTTCAGCTTCCAGTGGTTCCAGGGTAGCAGCTTGCTTGGCCTCCCTATCCGCCCTGGCATTGCCCTTAGCCACATCTTGATCTTCCTTTTGATGAGCCTTGCAATGCACCACTGCTACCGCTGAGGGGGAGCTGCACCGCTTCTAGAAGCCGGAGGATTTGAAGCCCATGCTTGACCGGAGAGCCTTGGGCTGTCAGCATTCCTCTCTGCTTCCACAGACCTGCATGAGCGTGCAGCACTCCAAAAGCATACCTGGAATCAGTAAAAATGTTAACTCTTTTCTCTTTTGACAGTTCGAGTGCACGGGTGAAGGCTACCAATTCAGCCAGTTGGGCTGATGTCCCAGCAGGCAAACCCTTTGCTTCCACTGTTTCATGGAGAGATACAATAGCATAGCCCACCCTCCTCTGTCCGTCTGTAACAGTGCTACTGCCGTCGGTGTCCCACTCACAGTCTGCATTAGGGAGGGGCTGGTCTTTTAAGTCCGGGCGGCTGGAGTATTGGGCATCTATGACCTCCAGAGTCGTGTTCCTGCTCCTCTGTCTCCGGTAACAGGGTAGCTGAGTTGAGGGAGGGACAGGTCTGTAAGGTAACTTCAGGATTTTCTACAAGTTTTGCCTGATACCGAGCAACCCGAGCCTGTGTGAGCCAGAGACCACCTTTAGTATCCAGCAGGGCTTGGACCATATGGGGAGTATACACTTGCACAACTCCTCCCAGTGTCAGTTTCTCGGCTTCCCCAAGCACTAGGGCCGTTGCTGCAACCGCCCGCAAACATGCCAGCCACCCCTTGGCAACCTGATCCAGTTGTTTAGAGAAGTAGGCTACAGGACGCTTCCAGGTGCCTAGCAACTGGGTAAGCACTCCCAGGGCCACCCCTTTTCGCTCATATACATAACAGTTGAAAGGGCTTAGAGAGGTCAGGCAGACCCAGGGCTGGGGCTTCCATCAGCTTCCTTTTTAACACTTTAAATGCCTGGTCGGCTTCTGGGGACCAGTGAAAGGGGTCATCATCCGTTCCCTTAACACATTCATACAGGGGTCTAGCCCACTGTCCAAACTCTGGGATCCATATTCTGCAGAAGCCTGCCATGCCCAGAAACGCCCTGAGCCGTTTACGATTGCTTGAGATAGGAATTTCACAGATAGCTTCCTTCCTTTCATTTGAAAGCTGACGCTCCCCCTGCCTAAGTACTGTACTTCTGGGAGGGCAATCTGAGCCTTGCTCCGTGCTACTCGATATCCTGGGAGCCCAACAAAGTTCAGGAGGCTCACTGTAGCTTTAAGGCAAGGGGTTAGACCCACAGCGGCAATTAACAAATCATCTATTTACTGCAAAAGGAGGACCTTGTCCTCATTGTCCCACTCGTTCAGGTCTCTGGCCAGGGCTTGTCCAAAAAGGGTGGGGGAATTTTTAAATCCCTGGACCAACACTGTCCAGCAAAGCTGCTTTTTAACCCTTCTTTTGTCTTCCCATTCAAAAGAGAAAATCTCCTGGGACTGTGTGTCGACTGGAATTGTGAAGAAAGCGTCTTTTAAATCAAGGACCGAAAAATGGGTGTACTGCCCCCCTGTAGAGGCCAACAGCGTATACGGGTTTGAAACAAGGGGGTGCAGAGTCTTAACCCGTTCATTAACCGCCCTCGGGTCCTGGACCAGCCGATATGTGCCATTGGGCTTTTGTACAGCTAAGATAGGAGTGTTCCAAGCTGACTGGCATTCTCGAAGTACCCCGTACTTTAGGAACTGGTCTATAGTCTCCTGCAGTCCCTCTCTGGCTTCCCTTTTGATCGGATACTGTTTGATCCGCACTGGGCTTTTTCCTGGCAGGAGCTGAACCTTGATGGGGGTGTGATGAGTGGCCTTTCCCGGGACCCCCGATGCCCAGACTAGGGGGTATATCTGGTTCTCCCACTCGCTCCACTCAGGGGCTTGCATGGCTGGGGGCTCAGTTGCAAGGGTCATTATCCATGCATTTTCTGAGGGTAGGGTGAGGGTTATTTCATCCTGTGTGAACTGCAGGGTGGCACCTAGGTGGCAAAGCAGATCCCGTCCTAACAGAGGCGTTGGGCAATCGGGGAGGTAGACCAGTTTGTGAGATAGAGTTCTGTTTCCCAAAGCACATTCAGCTGGGGCATACACTGGACACTTGGTTCCTTTCCGTGTGGCACCCACCACAGTGAGGGAATCTGCCACGGGCAGCTGAAGGGGTTGGTTTACAGCGGTTCGTGCTGCTCCAGAGTCTACTAGAAAGTCTATTTCCGAATTTCCCACCCGCATTTTTACTCGGGGTTCCGGGGGCAGGATAGTCCGTCTCCCCTGACACCCCTACTCTTGATCCCCCGCTGCCATCATAGGGGTATCTTCCCTTTCAGGGCACTCATTTTTCCAATGTCCCTCCTTCCGGCATATGGCACACTGGTTGCGACCCAGACGTCTCTCCTGTGAGCCAGGGCGCCCACGTCCACGTCCTCTCATCCCTCGGCCCCTTCCACCTTCCTGAAACTTTCCCCTGCCACCAGCTTGCACTGCTGCTACCATCATCTTCACTTGCCTCTTTTCCTTTTCTCCCTCTCTAAGGCTGTAAACCCTGTTTGCAGTTTCCAGAATTTGTGCCATGGTCATGCCCATTAGGTCCTCCTTTTTCTGCAGCTTTCTTTTAATATCAGGGGCCGCCCGGCTGGTAAAAATGCCCTTTATAATTGCCTCAGTTGCCTGCTCATCAGGGTTTGCGTTAGTATTTTGCCTGATGGTGTCCCGAATGCGCTGCAGAAAAGCAACCGGACTTTCATTTGGCTCCTGTATTAGCTCATACGGTTTTGCCCAATTGTTACGTCAGACAGCAGCGTGTCGGAGACCATGTAATAGGAGCTCCTTATACAGGGTGAGATGCGTCGGCTCATTGGGATTCCACTGGGGGTCTGCTATAGGGACCTGGTCTGCTGCAGCAGGGACGTTTGCTGCGTCTGCCTCATGTCTGTGCTGTGCCTCCTCCCGTGCCTTTGACACGACCTGATTACGCTCCACCTCAGACAGCAGGGTCCGCATAAGGACGTTACAGTCATCCCAGTCAGGCTTGTGACTGGCTAGACACCCCTCAAAAACCAAGATAAACTTGCTGGGGTTTGTAGAGAATTCCCCTGCTTGTGCCTTAAAGGCTGCCAGGTCCACTGGGTTAAAAGGTACATGCGTGTAGACCTGCATAGTAGTGGCCTGGCGCCCGTCCGCTCCCGGGCAGGCTATCACAGTCTCAGTAATCAGTGGATAGAATCCCACGGAGGGGGCAAGCTCTGGAGCCCGAGGTACCCTTTCATTATATGGTGGGGGTGTTGGAGCTGAATCATAGAATCATAGAATCTCAGGGTTGGAAGGGACCTCAGGAGGTCATCTAGTCCAACCCCCTGCTCAAAGCAGGACCAAACCCAACTAGGGGACACCGGCTCCGCCATTATATCCGGGGAAGGGTTCTGGGAACTAACAGCTACTACCGAACCTGTCGGAGTCAAATTACACTTTTGCAAAAGATCTGATCTACCTCTTAACAACATAAACAGCTGTGCATACATATGTTAATTCCATTTACCCGTTCGCTGACAAAACAGGAGTAATTGAAGGATCGTATTGTAATTAAGTGATCCCTCCGGTGGCCACCTTTCCTGGTCCTCTAGCTGATATTGAGGCCAGTCTACTGTACAGAATCTTTTCAGTTTACTTTTAGTCAATGGATCTGAGCTCAACACTTTCCAGTTCACCAGAATGCATTCTAAGGGCGTACACCTTGCCCTGCCTGCAGTACTCTGTCCCTGCCCCATACTCTAGGGAGACACTGGGCGTCCCCAGGTTAAACAGGTAAAGTCCACTCTACTGGACTGTTCCTACCTTATCCACAGGACCGGTTCCCCACCGTCGCCCGCAGCTGCTTCTCCACTACTCGAGCGCGTTGCACCGTTGTGCCCTNAGTTCACCAGGTGCAGGCAGGTTATGCCTATGGACACCAACAATTCCCTCCTTTGAGAATACTCAACAAACTTTTGGCTGAGTTTTCTCATATTCAGAGGACAAGATGTGATTGAGCACCATAGAGCTGGGGTTATCAATGAGGGGGTATGCCGGGACTTCTGAGGAACGGGGGGCACAAAGCTTACGAAGGAGCATCTTAAAACAAGCGATCAGGAGGAGGGTAACCAGGCACAATACCACACCTGTGAGGAGGAAACGCACAAGGCCATTTCAAAGCAAACCTTCAGTGCCTCATATGTGTTTGTTTCCAAGCTAGTAGGGATTCCTTTCCATCCCGCGTGTGCTTGGGGGGAAACGGGAGTCAATGAGAGGAGTGCCCCTATGGCAAAGAGTAGCATTGTGGCAGACCCTGGACCTGAACTCATACTGGGTAGGTGACCCTAGGTCCTAACAATTACAATTCCCCAAATACCCACAAAATAACAATTATCAATAGCATACAAATTAAAAACAAAAGGGACCAAGCCACTGGGTTAGGCTGGCCCTGTGAAAATAAACACAACCACCGCCCAGAGTCCTCGCAGGGAGTGTGCTGCTACAGTCCAAAGGGAGCACAGGGCCTTCCCAGCAGACCTTATTGTCGCCTGAATAACAGTTTAAGTCCCAGATCGTCGCTGGCAGTCTTTTCAGCAGGCTGGAGAGTCCACCGTTCAGGCGTGGGCACTGCTTTTAGACGAGAGTAATGAATCCAGTTCTTGTGTCCCTCAACCTTTGCTGCTGTGTGGGAGATCAGCAGGACGGTGTAGGGTCCCTTCCACTTCTCTTGGAGAGGCTCGTCCTTCCAGGTACGAACGAGAACGGAGTCACCTGGCTGCAGGGAGTGGACAGGGGCATCCAGCGGGAGAGGCTGCAAATCTTTGGTATACCTGTGGAGAGAACAGCAGACAGAGAGCACATATACTGAGATAAGAAGGCACAACCTACCTCCCACTCCCCTAACAGAACCGGTGTACCGTTCATAGGCCATGCCCTTCCAAACATAACCTCGAAGGGACTGAGCCCTAACCTGCCCTTAGGGAGAGCGCGAACTCAGAGCAAAACGAGGGGTAAGGCATCAGGCCACCGAAGGGAAGCCTCCTGGCAAACCTTTGAGAGGTGTCGCTTAAGTGTCTGATTTGTACGCTCTACTACCCCACTGGCCTGCGGTCGCCACGGGGTGTGGAGTTTCCAGGGGATCTGTAGAGCATCCGCTATATGCTGAACGACTTTTGATGTGAAGTGCGTTCCATTGTCGGATTCCATCCACTGGAGGAGGCCAAAGCGGGGAATGATCTCCTTGACGAACTTGAGAGCCACCGTCTTAGCAGTGTTGTTACGACATGGAAAGGCTTCAGGCCATCCGCTGAATCGATCCACCAAGACGAGGAGGTATCTGAATCCTTGGGTTCGGGGGAACTCAGTAAAATCTATTTGCCAAACCAGCCCTGGACCCGGGGTGGGTTCCAGGGTGGCTGGTGGCACTGAAAGTCCTGGTCGAGGGTTGTTCTTTTGACAGACTAGACATTCAGCCTGTACCTGGGAGGCCAGGGGTCTGAGTCCTGAGGTCAGGAAATATTTACCCATAATTTGGGTAAGAGCCTCCCTGCCTGCGTGAGTAGTCTGGTGCAGTTTCTGTAGTACTGGCAGTATCAGATTCTTTGGTAGGAGGATATTTCCTTCCGTGGAGTGGAGCCATCCCTCCTTTTCCTGGAGCCCGAGCTTGTCAATCAGTTTCCTCTCTTCGCTGGAATATTGAGGGGTTGGGAGCTCCCCCATTGATGGGATAAGGGCATGCATATGGACATCTTCAGCTTCCAGTGGTTCCAGGGTAGCAGCTTGCTTGGCCTCCCTATCCGCCCTGGCATTGCCCTTAGCCACATCTTGATCTTCCTTTTGATGAGCCTTGCAATGCACCACTGCTACCGCTGAGGGGGAGNAGCCACTGGGTTAGGCTGGCCCTGTGAAAATAAACACAACCACCGCCCAGAGTCCTCGCAGGGAGTGTGCTGCTACAGTCCAAAGGGAGCACAGGGCCTTCCCAGCAGACCTTATTGTCGCCTGAATAACAGTTTAAGTCCCAGATCGTCGCTGGCAGTCTTTTCAGCAGGCTGGAGAGTCCACCGTTCAGGCGTGGGCACTGCTTTTAGACGAGAGTAATGAATCCAGTTCTTGTGTCCCTCAACCTTTGCTGCTGTGTGGGAGATCAGCAGGACGGTGTAGGGTCCCTTCCACTTCTCTTGGAGAGGCTCGTCCTTCCAGGTACGAACGAGAACGGAGTCACCTGGCTGCAGGGAGTGGACAGGGGCATCCAGCGGGAGAGGCTGCAAATCTTTGGTATACCTGTGGAGAGAACAGCAGACAGAGAGCACATATACTGAGATAAGAAGGCACAACCTACCTCCCACTCCCCTAACAGAACCGGTGTACCGTTCATAGGCCATGCCCTTCCAAACATAACCTCGAAGGGACTGAGCCCTAACCTGCCCTTAGGGAGAGCGCGAACTCAGAGCAAAACGAGGGGTAAGGCATCAGGCCACCGAAGGGAAGCCTCCTGGCAAACCTTTGAGAGGTGTCGCTTAAGTGTCTGATTTGTACGCTCTACTACCCCACTGGCCTGCGGTCGCCACGGGGTGTGGAGTTTCCAGGGGATCTGTAGAGCATCCGCTATATGCTGAACGACTTTTGATGTGAAGTGCGTTCCATTGTCGGATTCCATCCACTGGAGGAGGCCAAAGCGGGGAATGATCTCCTTGACGAACTTGAGAGCCACCGTCTTAGCAGTGTTGTTACGACATGGAAAGGCTTCAGGCCATCCGCTGAATCGATCCACCAAGACGAGGAGGTATCTGAATCCTTGGGTTCGGGGGAACTCAGTAAAATCTATTTGCCAAACCAGCCCTGGACCCGGGGTGGGTTCCAGGGTGGCTGGTGGCACTGAAAGTCCTGGTCGAGGGTTGTTCTTTTGACAGACTAGACATTCAGCCTGTACCTGGGAGGCCAGGGGTCTGAGTCCTGAGGTCAGGAAATATTTACCCATAATTTGGGTAAGAGCCTCCCTGCCTGCGTGAGTAGTCTGGTGCAGTTTCTGTAGTACTGGCAGTATCAGATTCTTTGGTAGGAGGATATTTCCTTCCGTGGAGTGGAGCCATCCCTCCTTTTCCTGGAGCCCGAGCTTGTCAATCAGTTTCCTCTCTTCGCTGGAATATTGAGGGGTTGGGAGCTCCCCCATTGATGGGATAAGGGCATGCACATGGACATCTTCAGCTTCCAGTGGTTCCAGGGTAGCAGCTTGCTTGGCCTCCCTATCCGCCCTGGCATTGCCCTTAGCAACATCTTGATCTTCCGTTTGATGAGCCTTGCAATGCACCACTGCTACCGCTGAGGGGGAGCTGCACCGCTTCTAGAAGCCGGAGGATTTGAAGCCCATGCTTGACCGGAGAGCCTTGGGCTGTCAGCATTCCTCTCTGCTTCCACAGACCTGCATGAGCGTGCAGCACTCCAAAAGCATACCTGGAATCAGTAAAAATGTTAACTCTTTTCTCTTTTGACAGTTCGAGTGCACGGGTGAAGGCTACCAATTCAGCCAGTTGGGCTGATGTCCCAGCAGGCAAACCCTTTGCTTCCACTGTTTCATGGAGAGATACAATAGCATAGCCCACCCTCCTCTGTCCGTCTGTAACAGTGCTACTGCCGTCGGTGTCCCACTCACAGTCTGCATTAGGGAGGGGCTGGTCTTTTAAGTCCGGGCGGCTGGAGTATTGGGCATCTATGACCTCCAGAGTCGTGTTCCTGCTCCTCTGTCTCCGGTAACAGGGTAGCTGAGTTGAGGGAGGGACAGGTCTGTAAGGTAACTTCAGGATTTTCTACAAGTTTTGCCTGATACCGAGCAACCCGAGCCTGTGTGAGCCAGAGACCACCTTTAGTATCCAGCAGGGCTTGGACCATATGGGGAGTATACACTTGCACAGCTCCTCCCAGTGTCAGTTTCTCGGCTTCCCCAAGCACTAGGGCCGTTGCTGCAACCGCCCGCAAACATGCCAGCCACCCCTTGGCAACCTGATCCAGTTGTTTAGAGAAGTAGGCTACAGGACGCTTCCAGGTGCCTAGCAACTGGGTAAGCACTCCCAGGGCCACCCCTTTTCGCTCATATACATAACAGTTGAAAGGGCTTAGAGAGGTCAGGCAGACCCAGGGCTGGGGCTTCCATCAGCTTCCTTTTTAACACTTTAAATGCCTGGTCGGCTTCTGGGGACCAGTGAAAGGGGTCATCATCCGTTCCCTTAACACATTCATACAGGGGTCTAGCCCACTGTCCAAACTCTGGGATCCATATTCTGCAGAAGCCTGCCATGCCCAGAAACGCCCTGAGCCGTTTACGATTGCTTGAGATAGGAATTTCACAGATAGCTTCCTTCCTTTCATTTGAAAGCTGACGCTCCCCCTGCCTAAGTACTGTACTTCTGGGAGGGCAATCTGAGCCTTGCTCCGTGCTACTCGATATCCTGGGAGCCCAACAAAGTTCAGGAGGCTCACTGTAGCTTTAAGGCAAGGGGTTAGACCCACAGCGGCAATTAACAAATCATCTATTTACTGCAAAAGGAGGACCTTGTCCTCATTGTCCCACTCGTTCAGGTCTCTGGCCAGGGCTTGTCCAAAAAGGGTGGGGGAATTTTTAAATCCCTGGACCAACACTGTCCAGCAAAGCTGCTTTTTAACCCTTCTTTTGTCTTCCCATTCAAAAGAGAAAATCTCCTGGGACTGTGTGTCGACTGGAATTGTGAAGAAAGCGTCTTTTAAATCAAGGACCGAAAAATGGGTGTACTGCCCCCCTGTAGAGGCCAACAGCGTATACGGGTTTGAAACAAGGGGGTGCAGAGTCTTAACCCGTTCATTAACCGCCCTCGGGTCCTGGACCAGCCGATATGTGCCATTGGGCTTTTGTACAGCTAAGATAGGAGTGTTCCAAGCTGACTGGCATTCTCGAAGTACCCCGTACTTTAGGAACTGGTCTATAGTCTCCTGCAGTCCCTCTCTGGCTTCCCTTTTGATCGGATACTGTTTGATCCGCACTGGGCTTTTTCCTGGCAGGAGCTGAACCTTGATGGGGGTGTGATGAGTGGCCTTTCCCGGGACCCCCGATGCCCAGACTAGGGGGTATATCTGGTTCTCCCACTCGCTCCACTCAGGGGCTTGCATGGCTGGGGGCTCAGTTGCAAGGGTCATTATCCATGCATTTTCTGAGGGTAGGGTGAGGGTTATTTCATCCTGTGTGAACTGCAGGGTGGCACCTAGGTGGCAAAGCAGATCCCGTCCTAACAGAGGCGTTGGGCAATCGGGGAGGTAGACCAGTTTGTGAGATAGAGTTCTGTTTCCCAAAGCACATTCAGCTGGGGCATACACTGGACACTTGGTTCCTTTCCCTGTGGCACCCACCACAGTGAGGGAATCTGCCACGGGCAGCTGAAGGGGTTGGTTTACAGCGGTTCGTGCTGCTCCAGAGTCTACTAGAAAGTCTATTTCCGAATTTCCCACCCGCATTTTTACTCGGGGTTCCAGGGGCAGGATAGTCCGTCTCCCCTGACACCCCTATTCTTGATCCCCCGCTGCCATCATAGGGGTATCTTCCCTTTCAGGGCACTCATTTTTCCAATGTCCCTCCTTCCGGCATATGGCACACTGGTTGCGACCCAGACATCTCTCCTGTGAGCCAGGGCGCCCACGTCCACGTCCTCTCATCCCTCGGCCCCTTCCACCTTCCTGAAACTTTCCCCTGCCACCAGCTTGCACTGCTGCTACCATCATCCTCACTTGCCTCTTTTCCTTTTCTCCCTCTCTAAGGCTGTAAACCCTGTTTGCAGTTTCCAGAATTTGTGCCATGGTCATGCCCATTAGGTCCTCCTTTTTCTGCAGCTTTCTTTTAATATCAGGGGCCGCCCGGCTGGTAAAAATGCCCTTTATAATTGCCTCAGTTGCCTGCTCATCAGGGTTTGCGTTAGTATTTTGCCTGATGGTGTCCCGAATGCGCTGCAGAAAAGCAACCGGACTTTCATTTGGCTCCTGTATTAGCTCATACGGTTTTGCCCAATTGTTACGTCAGACAGCAGCGTGTCGGAGACCATGTAATAGGAGCTCCTTATACAGGGTGAGATGCGTCGGCTCATTGGGATTCCACTGGGGGTCTGCTATAGGGACCTGGTCTGCTGCAGCAGGGACGTTTGCTGCGTCTGCCTCATGTCTGTGCTGTGCCTCCTCCCGTGCCTTTGACACGACCTGATTACGCTCCACCTCAGACAGCAGGGTCCGCATAAGGACGTTACAGTCATCCCAGTCAGGCTTGTGACTGGCTAGACACCCCTCAAAAACCAAGATAAACTTGCTGGGGTTTGTAGAGAATTCCCCTGCTTGTGCCTTAAAGGCTGCCAGGTCCACTGGGTTAAAAGGTACATGCGTGTAGACCTGCATAGTAGTGGCCTGGCGCCCGTCCGCTCCCGGGCAGGCTATCACAGTCTCAGTAATCAGTGGATAGAATCCCACGGAGGGGGCAAGCTCTGGAGCCCGAGGTACCCTTTCATTATATGGTGGGGGTGTTGGAGCTGAATCATAGAATCATAGAATCTCAGGGTTGGAAGGGACCTCAGGAGGTCATCTAGTCCAACCCCCTGCTCAAAGCAGGACCAAACCCAACTAGGGGACACCGGCTCCGCCATTATATCCGGGGAAGGGTTCTGGGAACTAACAGCTACTACCGAACCTGTCGGAGTCAAATTACACTTTTGCAAAAGATCTGATCTACCTCTTAACNTGCGTGTAGACCTGCATAGTAGTGGCCTGGCGCCCGTCCGCTCCCGGGCAGGCTATCACAGTCTCAGTAATCAGTGGATAGAATCCCACGGAGGGGGCAAGCTCTGGAGCCCGAGGTACCCTTTCATTATATGGTGGGGGTGTTGGAGCTGAATCATAGAATCATAGAATCTCAGGGTTGGAAGGGACCTCAGGAGGTCATCTAGTCCAACCCCCTGCTCAAAGCAGGACCAAACCCAACTAGGGGACACCGGCTCCGCCATTATATCCGGGGAAGGGTTCTGGGAACTAACAGCTACTACCGAACCTGTCGGAGTCAAATTACACTTTTGCAAAAGATCTGATCTACCTCTTAACAACATAAACAGCTGTGCATACATATGTTAATTCCATTTACCCGTTCGCTGACAAAACAGGAGTAATTGAAGGATCGTATTGTAATTAAGTGATCCCTCCGGTGGCCACCTTTCCTGGTCCTCTAGCTGATATTGAGGCCAGTCTACTGTACAGAATCTTTTCAGTTTACTTTTAGTCAATGGATCTGAGCTCAACACTTTCCAGTTCACCAGAATGCATTCTAAGGGCGTACACCTTGCCCTGCCTGCAGTACTCTGTCCCTGCCCCATACTCTAGGGAGACACTGGGCGTCCCCAGGTTAAACAGGTAAAGTCCACTCTACTGGACTGTTCCTACCTTATCCACAGGACCGGTTCCCCACCGTCGCCCGCAGCTGCTTCTCCACTACTCGAGCGCGTTGCACCGTTGTGCCCTCCGGGGTCGACCAAACTGCGTCTCCGCCGAGGCCCCCGATGAAGTCACCGGTGCCGGTCGGGCGTCGCCGCGATCCGGGCAAGGCTAAATTTCAGCCTCGAGCCCACCCAGGGACGCCAAGACTGTTGCCGGCACAGGGTGCCCGAGGACAGCAACAGCGGGGTTCGTTGCCCGGTGTGCTTCGCGCCAATGAACACACCAGGGTGGAGAAGCAAACAAGTTTATTTGAGATCTCAAAGCGGTGCAAGGAGACCAGCACGTCTCAGATCAAGCACACAGACACAAGCGGTTTTTCCCTTTTAAACCCAAGCTGTTTTAGCTTTCCCCCCCCTTTCCCCCTTCTTTCTCACTCTCCCCCCTTCCTTCTCTTCTAACAGTTACAATAGCAGCTTGTTAGGAATTTTCCCTACTGCAGGCAAGTTATCTTGTCCTTCAGCTGGAGGCATGTAGGCCTCCCCCTTATCTCTCCCGCTTTAGACGGGTTTGAGCTGTGGTACAACTGATAGCTGACTGTTACACATCCTGCTTTTCAGCAGCTGGCATTTGAGGTTGATTAGAGTTCAAACATGGAGAGACTTCGGTTCACTAGGTGCAGGCAGGTTATGCCTATGGACACCAACAATTCCCTCCTTTGAGAATACTCAACAAACTTTTGGCTGAGTTTTCTCATACTCAGAGGACAAGATGTGATTGAGTACCATAGAGCTGGGGTTATTAATGAGAGGGTATGCCGGGACTTCTGAGGAACAGGGGGCACAAAGCTTACGAAGGAGCATCTTAAAACAAGCGATCAGGAGGAGGGTAACCAGGCACAATACCACACCTGTGAGGAGGAGACGCACAAGGCCATTTCAAAGCAAACCTTCAGTGCCTCATATGTGTTTGTTTCCAAGCTAGTAGGGATTCCTTTCCATCCCGCGTGTGCTTGGGGGGAAACGGGAGTCAATGAGAGGAGTGCCCTGTCACGGAGTGTGGGGGAGTCCGGTCCCTGTACTCCCAGCTTCCTGCGATTCACCAGCCAGCCAGTAAAACAGAAGGTTTATTNGTCAACTTGTGGAACTCCTTACCTGAGGAGGTTGTGAAGGCTAGGACTATAACAGCGTTTAAAAGAGAACTGGATAAATTCATGGTGGTTAAGTCCATTAATGGCTATTAGCCAGGATGGGTAAGGAATGGTGTCCCTAGCCTCTGTTTGTCAGAGGGTGGAGATGGATGGCAGGAAAGAGATCACTTGATCATTGCCTGTTAGGTTCACTCCCTCTGGGGCACCTGGCATTGGCCACTGTCAGTAGACAGGATACTGGGCTAGATGGACCTTTGGTCTGACCCGGTACGGCCGTTCTTATGTTCTTATTTAACCGAATTTCCAGATTTATCTGATATCCCTACCGCACAACTGTTACTAATCCTATTTACCAATCCTGTTGTGACAGATTTTCGTTACCAATCTGCCTGAGGCCACAGTTGATCTGGCTGAGGCCACAGGATCTTTTTTGGGGAGGAGATGACAAGGCACACCAAGTGTCTAAATTTTAAAGCTTTATTGATAAAATAATAAAATAACAGCTATGTGTGCTGGGAACGTTAATGCCCCAAGCCCTAACCCACTTTCATACTCACACCCGCACTACCCAGACTGGCCAAGTCTGGGTGTAACATCAGAAGAAAGGGGGGGGACTGCTGTCCTGGGCCCAGGCTATCCAAGGATCTGCTGTGCTCTCTGAGTTGCTTCAGCTTTCAGGAGGGTTTTAAGTCCTGGGCTCCTTGGGGGGGGGTGGCGGGGGGGGGGCGTGTTTCGTTCAGGGAACTCTGCTCCTGGTGCTCTTTGTGCCAGTCCAAACCAGCTTTCTGTGGTCTCTTCAACTTTCCCCAAAACACACCAGTTTCAGGGCCATGAGACAGTTCTGTTTGTTCCTGGCTGGCCTTCGCCGTTTTGCTCCTTTTCCCAGCCCCTGCATTTTGTTCAACAACTTTCCTTTCTCACGGCTGGGCGGGGGGGGTTGGACTTCCCCCTTTCTGTCTTGGCAGGTAGTAGCTGGCCTTGGGCTGGAGTCAGCTTCTTATCTTCGGACTGAGCTTGCTAGCTGCAGTGTTCAGTTAACCCGTTCTCTGCTTTCTTCTTTCTCCCTCTCCCCCCTCCCCCCCCCCCAGCCTCTCGTACTCTTGCAAAGGAATCTTCCACTCTCCACTCACACACCTTTAACCCTCCCCAAAATGCTTTGCGATGATTGCAACAGCGTTAGCAATATACAGTGCTGATCTACCTTCCCAGGGGACTCCTTAAGGGGAGGGGTCCATTGGGTTGTGACATTGTCCACTTTGTTTTGCAGTATCTTATGCCCAGTATGGAAGGCTTAATGGTGGGATATTTTAACCCCTGTACCCTGAAGCCCAGGAGAAAAAGATTCTACTATGACTGATAGTAATAAGATTCCTGGAGGGGGATCAAATTTCTCTTGGATTAAATCTATGCTTAGGAACATGGCAAATTGGGAGATTTCTATTTTAAGCTAAAGTCCCAAAGAGATACAATGAGTTTCTGAGAAATGAAGTGGGAGAGCTTTTAATCTTGTGCATAATATCAGCAGAAAATTTGGCAACCTTGTTAGTCTAAAATCCATTTAAATTGTAAACAAAATAAGAAGATAAATGCAGCAGAACATGGACAAAGGTATCTGAACAGCTATGTGTGTGTGTGTGTTGCGCCTCACAGGAGCTACTATTTGTCTAGCATAATTAGTTTACATTTTTTGAAAGGGCCAAATTCTGCCCTGCCTTGAAATCAGTGGGGCTTTATGGTTTATCAGGACATAATTTGGCCTAAATGCAGAATTAGAATATCTTTCTCATGACTGAAAAAATGTGTTCATATGCACAGAGATTTTATTTCCAGTATGCGTATCCTGTCGGCCTGCTCTTGTCCCGAATCAGGCTCCACAGAATTTATAAAGGACCCTCGGGGGTATGACAGGCAGCTCACACTGAGACAGATATAGTCTTAAAGACTTTACTATTTACTTACTATTATTGATTTTAATGAAAAGTACCCAGAGTTACAATTGCATTACTGCTATTCAAAAGATACATATGATAATATAATATTATATGCAACAAAGCTTTGGTCACACCCTTCCCTGATAACCTGGTGTTAGGAGACACAGGAACAGCCTTGCGGTTCAGATCTCTCAATTCTTGAGTGAGGGATGCAGTCCTTAGAAAAAACTAATGTGACGAGCTATTAAAGTGAACTTAGGGTTTACTTGACTAACTTAAACTTAAAATCAAAACCTAATAAATAAAGAATAAAACTTAGGGAAACCAAGCTTAACCTAGTTCCTTTGAAACTTAAAGTTTAAGAAGAACAAGTATAGCCTACTAATAGTAGCAGTCATCGTAGATAGATAGAATAGATAGAGTGGAGGAAGGAAGTGAGAATGATAGAGCGGAGTAAGAAATAGAGTAAAGTTAGAATGGAGATAGAGCACTCTGTCAAGGTGGGTTACCTCTTTTATACGTCAAGTGCCGGAAATCCTTCCTCTTATGCCCAAATTTCATTCCTCACCCACAAAATGTTAGGGTACGCTTACCCCATAGGCTAATATGTATGTGCGTATTGATGACAGGTATGTACGCACATCAGTCTCTTGTGGTGTACTTGTTAAGTCTGTGGGTACAACATTGAAAACCCCCCTATGCCATTCTCCGTTGTCTGTTGGTCTAGATAAAAGGTCATTGACATAGGCGTAGGTACTTTATCTCTTTGGGTATATGATAAACAAGATAACGGTCAACTTTGCTTTCTGAGTAAAAGGTCTTAATGTAGATATGCTAACTTTGCTTTAGCATAACATACAAGATATGTCCTGTAGGTCTCTTGCATTACAGCCAAACTTACTTTTAATATAAATTTATAAACCTATATATCCTATAGGACTAACCTGCTTGCTTATTTTATATATATAAATTTGCTTATTTTATATATATAAATTTTAATATAAATTTATAAACCTATATATAT
>QXTE01000111.1:4890704-4906083 GCA_003942145.1 Platysternon megacephalum
TATATATATAGGTTTATAAATTTATATTAAAATTTATATATATAAAATAAGCAAATTTATATATATAAAATAAGCAAGCAGGTTAGTCCTATAGGCTACACGCAGCGAATGAAGTTAAGACAAATAAACCTGAAGAGCAGATTGACTAATTGGCTCTTCTGAATTATTTACCTTCTGTGCTGAATGACACCCTAATACAGATGCACATGCTAGAATCCACTGACAGATGTTATCTTTCTAGGTTTATCCTGGGCAGAGAGATTTGGGCATGGATCTAGAGGGAAATAATGGAGATAAAATGAAGAATGCTTTGATCCAAATTAGTTTTAGGATGGTGTTCAAATTCAAAGCTGAATCAGGGCCAGGGTTTAGATTTGCAGGGTCCAAAGTTTCATAGGATTAGTTGCTGTTGTGAGATTCCTGCCATTGTGAGATGCAGTGTCACAGGAATGGCTTTCTCAAGCCATTCTGATCTGGAACCAAAATTGTAACAGGGAGAGAAATCTGAATCTGGCAATTGGGATCTCAGATTAAATTTCTGAGAGTGAAGAGAAAGAGGTTTGAGGGTCTGGTTTCAGCACGTCTCTAAAAAATAACTTTCAGAGCAAAAGGCAAACCTGTTATGCCCATCAAATGTAGTGGGTTTATAATCCTTTTAAAATCGATATGTTCAAGCAATGGGGTTTCTTATGTCCCGTCCCATGAGAATGCATTTGGAAAAGACACAGGTTCAGCTACCCTCCCCCAAAAAGCTATGTCACTGTGGAGGGTTTTGTAGACACATGGCCTAAAATAAGACCTGTTAACCATCTGCATGGAGCTGACTCCATATTCCCCACTGGTGAGAGTGACTCTCACAGGAAATCTAGTCAGAAATAAACCTTCATAAAACCAGCCCGACAAGCCTGCCACTCTTTTCTGTGGAGCTTGGTGTTGGAAGCAATTCAGCTCCAGGCTTTATTTTTCTTTGTGGCCTTTCTTAACGTTTCTCCCCACGTCCAGGTTCGTTTCCCTCATTGCCTTGCTCCGGAAAGGATCATAACGCTTACTGTCATCGTGGTGCTGCACAAACCCTACCCAGCCCTTAAAAGACCCTTGTATGTTGTTTTTTTCATATATAGGGAAACTAAGGCCATGTCTACACTAGCGAGCCTACAGCGGCACAGCTGTATTGAAGCAGCGGCACGGCTGGAAGATTGCTCGTGTAGCTGCTCTGTGCCGACGGGAGAGAGCTCTCCCATCGACACAATAAAACCACCTCCACGAGTGGCAGTAGCTGTGTCGGGGGGAGAAGGTCTCTCTCTGACATAGCACTCTGCACACTGCCGCTTACCCCAGCAACACTTGCGTTGCTCGGGGAGGTGTGCTATTCACACCCCTGAGCGACACAAGTTTTGCCGACATAAGTCCTAGGGTAGACGTAGCCTAAGACCCTGATGCTAAGTGATTTGCCAAAGCCCCCCAAAGAGAGTTAGCAGCAGAGCCATTCTTAGATCTCAGAAGTTCCTGGCTCCAGCTGCATGTTTAGACTGCTAGGCTATGCTGTCTCACTGGAACTTGATACTAGAACAGCGTGAGACTGAGCCCCTCCTCTGATGGGGTGAACAGATGGGGAAAGCAGAAGATTCCAGAAGACTTCAGCTTTGTGTGTCATAATGAAGGCAAGACAGTAGCAGTATGTGGTGTAAGCCTACATTGCTCTTATGTTCGGTTGCCTCCATAATAATCTGTAACATCATGACAAAATAGGGTTTAAAGTAGTCTGCTGCATATGTCAAGTGGCTTTTGCTTCTCAGAGGATGCTCAAAGTGAATAATGGCAGGTTCTTCTTTCCTTTTCAAAGACACGATGCCTTCAGTTCCTCCAGAAGCAGAGATGGACAACGGTTCCTGCCCTCACTTCTCTGCTAAATGTGTGCTGAATGGAGGACTGGAGAAGGAGCCCTGTAACATCAGTGAGGAGAGAAAGTGGATCCGACCTGACACCCCTAGCAAATGTACCTGGGAGCTGGGGAAACCCCCCTCTGAATCCCCTCATTATCACCCCACTTCGTAAGTGATACCTTTCTTTCCTTGTTGCCTTTCAGTGTTAACCAAGACTTTGTCCCCTCAGAACACTGCACGGGTTTAACTAAAGGTGTGAATTTTTTTAGCTGTATTAGTTAAATTGGCATGATTTTGCATATGGACATTTTTGTATCCGATACCTGTAGTTTACAGTTGCAAGCTCAATTAATATGTTTAAACCTAGTTTATGTTATAAAAGAGGCAAACTCCCATTGACTTTAATGGGGTCAAGAGGTCATATTTTGTGTTTGACGGTTCTTTTTGCTTTTTGCTTTCTCATATTTACACATTCACTTTCATCTTCCCTAAATGGTGCTATTTAACCCTCCCTCCCAAAAAATGCAGGCAAGAAATGAATAAATTCACCAGGAATTTGGTCACACCTACCTGTAATTGCAGCATTAATCTGTGCTCAGCATTTCATAGATTCATACAGCCAGAAAGGAACATTAGATCATCTAGTTCAGTGGTTTTCAAACTTTTTTCATTTACGGACCCCTAAAAAAATTTCAAATGGAGGTGCACAGCCCTTTGGAAATCTTAGACATAGTCTGCGGTCCCCAGGTTGAAAAACCACTGTTCTATGGTAACAACAACCTTTCGCAGACCCCTTAAACATAGTCTGCAGACCTCTAGGGGTCCACGGACGACTGGTTGAAAATCACTGATCTAGTCTGACTATTTCCAGTCTGCTTTTGTTGGCAAACCATGGTTTGGAGCAGTCATGGCATTGATGGAGATTATATGTGCATGCTCAGCAGAGATGACTGAAGCGTTCATTTTCCCTGGAAGGGCTGAAATTTATGCTAACCTACTTCAGATGGTGAGAGCATAGCAGGCTGTGGATTGCAGCTTTGTAGTTCTTGCCTTTGACCTGGGAATCATTCTTAATCTCCCTCCCCCTGTATATCTCTCCAGTGAATATGCTTTTTATTGTAGCCCATATCTGCTAGAAGGAGAAAACATCCAAAAGCTTATAAATTCCCTCCCTGCTCCCCCTCATTACTAATTTGAGATGCAGAGAACTCCTTTTCATCTCTTTCCTTAAAATGAACAATAGCCCTTCCAAGCTAGAACAGCCTGTTCTTGATGTTTAATAAATAAGATTTCCAACTCTTGTAAACAAAGAACATTGCTAACAATGTACAAACATTCCCTTCCCATTAGCCTTTTGCTTAAAGAAGCTGATGTGAAGCTGCATAAGCCAGAGGGCTTGTCTACACTGGCAAGTTTCTTCGCAGTAAAGCAGCTTTTTGCACTCAAACTGCAGACGTGTACACGCTGCCAAACCACTTTGTGCGCAGAAACTCCTCAGTTGCAGCACTGCAAAAAAGCCACCTCAACGAGAGTCGTAAGGCTATTTACACAGAGGCTCCAGCACTCTATTGCCAGTGTAGACGCTTAATTTGCTTTCTGCGCTGTAATTGGCCTCCAGAGTTGTCCCATAATGCCTCAAGCGGGCTGCCCTGGAGACATGCGCCCTTCCCCTTTCAAAGCACTGTTTCTGACAGCCCTTGCGTGCTGTGCTGATCTGCTCCGGGACACACAGCAAACCATTAATGTGGGGAGAGAGTGTGAGTGTGTGTGAGATTGCTGTGCAGAGAGCCCAGGGAAGGAGATGGGGGGCTGATGTTGGGGTTTCCTCCTCCCCCTGCCTCAGGACTGGTTGCTTCCTGCCGCTGTCTGAACACGACAGCATGTTGACACACTCTCTGTCCCCCAAAACACACAGTCTCTCCCCCCCACATACACACACTCTGCCCCCCACCACCACCACCACTTCAGTTGAAAAGCAGCTGGCAATGTAGTAGGATGCCCATGGAACAATGGGATTGGGAAGCCTGCATCATGTGACGCTGTGCCTGCCCCATGAGGCATTCCCAAAGCACCCTGCGTTCAGTTGCACAGTGGGATAGCTACCACAATGCACTGCTGTCTTTGCCGTTGCAAGAGCTGCTAATGTGGATGCGCTCCAGTGTCACAAGGAGCACAGTGTGGACACGCAACCGCAGTTTAATTCCAGCGTTTTAATAAAAGTGGTATAACTTGTGGCGCAGAAACTTGCCAATGTAGACGTACCCAGAGTTAACTCATGTTAAGTAACGTATTAAGCAGTCGCCCTGATCAGGTGAATAATTAAATTAAGTGGTTGGTAATGATGACAATAAACTACATCAGCATTTTTCAAACTTCGTGTTGCAACCCAGTACTGGGTCGCGGCATGTCAGGCACTGGGTTGCTCTGGTCAGCACCACAGACCAGGATGTTAAATGTCCCGTTGGTGGTGCTGCCCAGCTAAGGCAGGCTAGTGCCTACCTGTTTCGACACCGTGTCGCACCCCGGAATCGGCCAGCAGCAGGTCCGGCTTCTAAGCGGGGGGCCACGGGGCTCCGCGCCTTGCCCCGAGCACCAGCTCCGCACTCCGAACTGGTGGGGGGCGTGCCTCCGCCTAGGAACCAGACCCGCTGCTGGCTGCTTCCGGGGCGCAGTGCAGCCCATGGTGCCAGGACTGGTGGGAAGCCTGCCTCTGCACCCCGGCTGCGCTGCTGACCGGGAGCCACCAGAGGTAAGTCTGCAGCCCAACCCCCCGCCCCAATCCCCAGCCCTGAGCCCCCCCCAAACCTGGAACCCCTTCCTGCACCCCAAACCCCTCATCCCTGGCCCCACCCCAGAGCCTGCACCCCCAGTCCAGAGCCCTGACCCCCTCCTGCACCCCAACCCCCTGCCCCAGGCCTGACCCCCCCAACCCAGAGCCCCTCCTGCACCCCAAACCCCTCATCCCCAGTCCCAGCCCAGAGCCTGTACCCCCAGCCCAGAGCCCTGACCCCCCTCCCATGCCCTGAACCCCTCATCCCCGGTCCCACCCCACAGCCCTCACCCCCGCACCCCAACCCTCTGTCCCAGCCCTGAGCCCCTCCCACGCCCCAAACCTCTCATCCCCAGCTCCATTGGGTCGCGGGCCTCAACAATTTTCTTCAACTGGGTCCCCAGAAAAAAAGTTTTAAAACCACTGAACTACATGATGCGTGAGGTAAATGCATGTGCCTTGTGCTATCCACACCATTTCACTGATGTCTGATTACTCCAAAAGTTTTGGATCAGGGTTTTGCTGTCTTAGAAAGTCCTTTCTGTTGTGAACTTCTGTATGTTTAAAAAGAACATCCAAAATAAGCATGTGACTTCCCAGTGTTACCGCCAAGAACTGATCGATGCCTCTGTGCGTGTGTGCATTAGGTCAAAGTCTCCAAACATCCTGCCAAACATTCTGAAGAAAATTGGTGATACTCCTATGGTACAAATCAACAGGATTGGAAAGTTCTTTGGACTCAAATGTGAACTCTGTGAGTACCTGCTGCAGACAGAAGTTAGAGATGTATCTTCAGATGTTGCGCTAGAGGTGTATCTTCAGATGTTGCGCTAGAGGTGTATCTTCAGAAATCTGGATCACCCTATTTAACAGTGTTCACGAGAGCTGGTTGGGAAATGCTTTTTGTTCCTGTGAAAAGGTTGACAAAAATGAATGTGTTTCAGTTTCAGTTGCCAAAAGAAAAAAAGAAAATTCTTCAGTTGGGGTTTCTGTGTTTTGATTACCTCTACATCCTCCTCCCCCCACGCTCATGCGCATAAACAAAAAGCAAACCACACATTACCCTTTTGATTAAAAAGCCATTTTTGGTCAAAAAAAGTTTCAAATGAAACTTTCAACCAGCTCTTGGTGTTGCCCTTCGGAATTAGGCTGCAGAATAGTCACCAAAGAGCAGTGCAAATGATGAAATGGTTGAAGCGACTGACTTTTTAGGAAAGATTTAAAAGAACAAACTACAGTCTGCGTAGCTTGGCTAAACAATGACTGCTGCATGGTAATAGTGTAAAAGTACGTGGAGGGGATCATCACAGAAGACAATTAAGAGATTGTTTACTGATGCTGAAACTTGGAGAAATGAGATAAAATTAAAGCGTGGACTTCTTAACAGTTAGATCAAGCTCCCAAGAGGTGGAAAATGCAGTAGGGAACAATCCTTCATTGGCAAGGGAATGGCCTATTTAAAAAATTCCATCTGGTACTGGTAGAGCACCCTAACCTGTCCTCACTCCCCCTCTCCTGATTTGAGCTACACATGGGCTTTTAATCCTCTCTGATCCTCTGCCTCAGTGTAACAAGCAGAGAAAAGAGGACAAAAGGAGAGACCCACTGATTAAGATTAAACTGACACGGTGTGGGGCTTCTTGTTCCTGTGGCCAGCTGTGAAATGTGCCAAGAACTTTATCAAATTGGCCAAAGACACTGGAAATGCTGACTTCTCCATTGTACTGTGGGCTGCCTTTCCCTTTGTCTTGTTGGGAGGTGGGGGGTGTTTAACTGGGGAAAAATGATCTTAGCTGGAGTGTTTTTGGATCTAAGTAAAGAGTCAGAATTCCTCTGGTGAACGCTGTAGTGCCTCTTTTTTTAAAAACAAAAACAACCACACACATTTGTTTGCCTATTCTGTTTCCAGTGGCAAAGTGCGAGTACTTTAATGCTGGGGGGAGCGTGAAGGATCGAATCAGCCTGAGGATGGTGGAGGATGCAGAAAGAGCTGGGATTTTGAAACCTGGGGACACTATCATTGAGCCAACATCAGGAAACACAGGTAGGAATTTCTAGGTCACAGTGAGATTGCTAAGCAACTGTGGGAACGTGGTTTGAAGGCTTCCATGGAACAGGTGGGAGAGGGGTTGGAGCAGAGATGGCTGCTCATTCAAAAGAGAAAATGCATCCTTGCCTGACAGGCGGAGAAAACCTCACAGAAGTTCTGCTCCCAGCTCAGGGTCCATCTGAGGAAGGAAAATGCGATGCTTGATGCTGCTCAGAGTGTGTGGGAAGTAGTCTTAAGGTTACAGGGACTACTGCTTACTTTTATGTCTATAGAAGTTAGTATCTGAGCGCTCCACAATTATTAGAGGACTTTGTTGTCCTCACTATACCCACGTCAGGTTGGGAAGTATTTTCTCCATTGTCCAGAGCAGATTATAAGTGACTTTCCAAAAGTCACATGAGGCTGAGCTGGGAATCAAACTCAGGTCTACTAAATGTCAGTCCAGCACCCTATCCACTAGACCATCTTTTGTACCCCTTACTCTGTAGGAATAGATCAGTAGTCCAGCATCCTGTCTCAGATAGTGGCTGATGCTGGATGCTTCAGAGGAAGGTGTAATCTCCAAGTTATTCAGTGACTGAGAGGGGAGCAGAATAGTTGATGAGAGCAGTCTGGAATTCATTTTCAGCTTCTGCTCTGAAGCACAAGGATTGCTAGCTCTTGTACCTTTATTCTACAATCTTGTATCCAACTGAAACTGCAGAGAGGATGCGAGGGGGCGGGGGAGGGCGGCAGGATGAATTGGCTCCTGGCCCATGAGTGGGGCTTGTAGACACTACTGTAACACATAATAGAGTACCCAAAGCTGGAATTTGCCCAGGACATCATGGGTTGTGCTTGTGGAAAGAGCCATGTGCGTCCAAGTGGTGAGGTGCTTAGCTGTACAATTTGCCCGAATGACTTCAGGTAGTACAGAGCATTATACTGAGGCACCAGTTCTGCAGTGAACCTATTGACTAGCCAACACCACGTCCTGCAGCACGTAGCTGTTCTTCAGAGGTGTCCCATCTGAATGCTGACACAGCTGGACCCTGCTTAGCTTGCAAGAGCTGCTGATAGCTCAGCACAAGTTAATTTCGTACAGCTCTGCAGCACAAGCAGGAGTGAGGTCTGGAAAGGAGGAAAAAGAATAGCTTTAAGGTTAGAGCCTTTGGTAGGCACACGACATCCTAGCAGAAACACTGGGTGATTATCTAGATACAGCTCTGTTTTCAGCACTCACCCTTTGAAGGCTGGAACTGCAGTCTGAATCCCACTTTTGAGACCTACGAGTTTGGATCTGTATTTTGCATGCCTCTGACTCCTTACCTGTGGTGACACGGCTGGCTGTAGCTGACACGGTGTTCTGTCACACTAACAGGACTAGGTCTCTTAAATCAGAATGTCCCTCTTGCCATGGAATCTATGAGGTAGAATGGCAGAGACCGTGAGGAATGTGCAGGGTAAAGGACTTCTCCTCCCTGTGAAGACTGTCTTGTTTTACTAAAGGTCATGAAGAATGGAGGCAAGGCCTAGGTAGGCAGCTGTGATGCTCCCCAGGGGTAACCAGGGTTTTGAGGCACATCACCACCACCTGCCCTAGAGTGAGGGACTCTTGTCAGTGCCTGCTGTGGATCAGCTCCTGAAACCAACAACCTGTGACAGCAGCACAAGCACGGCCTTCCAGGCCTCTTCAGGCCTCCCGCTGTCTGTTCCGGTAGAAATAGACACACACGAACTCCCAAGCCCTCTCCTAGCATTCCCTGTAGTATCCAGCCCCTTATCCCCTGAACACTCACAGAAATAGCAGGTCTAGAGGATTCAAGTGATAGTGAGTAAGGATACTGGAAACGAATGGTTACATATAAACCGAAATCATAGCACACTTTCTAGAGAGTAAACAGGTTAACCTCCTGTCTACAGAAGCTTATCTCACCCAGAGTCCTCTACAGTGTTTTCAGTCAAGCTTGGTTGAGACCCCTTTTTCAGAACGCAAAAGCGCTGTCCTCTTACTTCCTCAGTGAAGAGTGTCTGGGTCTTCCAGTTGCCTCCTTCCCAGATATACCCAAGTAAACCTTTGTTATGCACCTCCAGATAAGGTTCTCTGCCTCTGCTGTGTTTCTCTTCCTGTTAGTTCTTTTTTACAATCCTTCCTTTGCATTCAGTTCTGACTGGTGATAGGGGAACCGTTGTGAACGAGACGATACTCAATTTATGTGAGAATAGACAGATCAGAGACATCTCCTGTTTGACAACCAGCTTTTCACCAGCCTTGATACAGATTTTAAGAACATATTTTCAGTATACATACATAACTCCTTACGTAGTATCTGTGCATGCGTTTCACAGTGATATTTGTGACCAATGTGACACCAACTTTCATTTGAGACCTGACATGACATTCTTTGGTGAACCAGAATGTACATCCCAGAATCAGGGTAACCCCCCTGCACCTCATTTCTGGTTGGCATCAAGAGGGTTCTTGGGTCACATCAGCACAGGGAATTGTCGGTCACTCCTGGCCTCTGCCCATAGCTAATTTCTCTAAGAAGGGGATAGGATTTCTCCTCTCCCCGACACTGCACTTCCCCTGCACCTGGCTCCCTAGTTTGACATTTGCAGCACTTTCATGTTAATCTCTTAAAAGTGTAGGGTAATAGAGTTTGGGGTTTAGAATGTCTTTCTGATTGTCAGTGTTGGTCAGATTTTACCTCAGTATCTGGCATTAGTGAGACCATGGTTGGAATACAGTGTCCTGTTGTGGTGTCATCATTTCAGAATGGATGTTGACGAGCTGGTTGGGAATTTTTCAATGAAATATATTTTCATCAGAAAACTGATTTCTCAAAACCAAACTTTTTTGAAGTGTATGTCTCAACAAAACTTCCTCAGAGAAACCCACTCCAGAATACCTAATGGCTACTGATTCAGAGTAGGAGCTTGAACCTGGATCTCCCACATCCCAGGCAAGTGTTCTAACCACCAGTCTCTTTCTGGCACAATATACATATATAATTATTTACACGAGGTGGAACAGTTCCAACATGAGAGAGCAAGAAGACATCCCCGGTGAGTGCTCTGACCACTGGGCAATTGGTTATTGTGAGGTGTCTCTTTTTAATGGAGCGGGAGGGGATGGGGAATTCAAAAGGTCTCAGTTTTTTGCTCTGATATGGAATGAAAACAAATTCCAAAACCTTGATGTTGTTCATGAAATGGAGTTCTAATTTTCTGGCCAGCCCTATCTGATACATTGGAAAGGGTTCAGAAGAGAGCTACAGGAAATGATTCAAGGACTGGAAAACATGCCTTAAGGTGAGAGAGAGAGAAACTAACAGGTTGAGCTTCATTTATCCAAGAGAAGGTTGAGAGGTGACTTGATAGCAGCCTTCAACTACCTGAAGGGGGCTTCCAAAGAGGACGGAGCTCGGCTGTTCTCAGTGGTGGCAGATGACAGAACAAGGAGTAATGGTCTCAAGTTGCAGTGGGGGAGGTCTAGGTTGGATATTAGGAAACACTGTTTCACTAGGAGGGTGGTGAAGCACTGGAATGGGTTACCTCAGGAGGTGGTGGAATCTCCATCCTTAGAGGTTTTTAAGGCCCAGCTTGACAAAGCCCTGGCTGGGATGATTTAGTTGGTGTGGGTCCTGCTTTGAGCAGGAGATTGGACTAGATGACCTCCTGAGGTCTCTTCCAACCCTAATAATCTATGATTCTATGATCCCAATCTACAAGTACCTACCTGAGGAAGAGATCTGTGAACAGATATTTAATTGAGCAGTCAAAGGCATAACAAGGTCCAGTGGTTGAAAGCTGAAGCTAGATAAATTCAGCCTAGAAAAAAGGTGCAAATTGTTAACTTCTGTTAGAATTATCCTCACTTATGGGCTTGATGTAGAAATTATTGAGTGAGGTTCTACAGCCTGTGTTATGCAGGAGGTCAGACTAGATTATTTCAATGGTGCCTTCTGGCTTTAATCTATGAAATTCTATTCACTCCCAAACTACATCTGTAACATGTGGGCAGAGGTGGGGCAGAGGAAAAACTAGGCTGGGAAACCCAGCAACATGAACTTGCAAATTTCCCTGTCTTTGCTCGCCTTGTTGATGGCTCCGGTCTGGGGTTGAGCCAAATGGTGCCTTTAAAGCAGACAGTCCTGCTCTCCAACTATCTTGGAGAGTAGCAACCTTTTCCTTTTTAGTCTCTGCAGTGATACCCCATTCAAGCCTGCGGAGAACAGCTCTTAAAACTGGGACATGAAGAAGCTACCATTGTGGTTTTGTTTCTCTTACATCATACTCTGTATTTTCCCCACTTCCAGGAATTGGGCTGGCCCTGGCTGCTGCAGTGAAAGGCTACCGCTGCATCATTGTGATGCCAGAGAAAATGAGCATGGAGAAGGTCAGAACTACTTGTATTGCCAATAATTAAAAATAAATTTGTCCAAATATGTTCCGATCCTCATGAGAGGAGAATGCCATCTTTTTGGCTGTGAAATTGGATACTGAGGCACCGCAAACCAATTTACCATGTGTCAGATATTTTTAAATAATTGGTCAGAGTATATGTATAAACTTCTTGAGGCGGGGGAAGGGCAGAGGGGGTTGCTGTCAATGTTGAAGGGGAATATTGGTAGGCCAGTCGCAAAGCAAAAAGGCAGACATTATAGAGGTGAAGTTGCCAGTAGCTGTAGCACCACTGAGTGTAGGAATTTTTAAAGTGTTCGTGTCCGTGACAAGAAAGACTTTAGGTGCAAGCAGAAAATTGAAGTGATACTTAATCAAAGGAAAGACTCATTGAATGGAGGGTCTGAGGGAAGCCAGTGGAGACAGCTGAAGAACTGGATGCTTTAACATCATGTTCTATGTAGAGTGGTGAGACTGGAGAGAGGGTAGTGGGAAGTGATGGCAAGTGGCTACAAAGCAAATATGTTCTTTCCTCAGCTTAAGGAAATTTGGATCCATATGTGCTGAGGAAGCTTTAACGACAAAGGGGAATAGATCAATATGGAATCCTTCATTGTAGCAGCAGTGGAAAGAAATAAGTTTCTAGCCTTCATGACTTCAGCCTTGCTGCGCTTGATCCCAATCCTGCACCGCTCACTTGGTTAGAACTCCCACTGAAGTCAGAAGGAGGTTGGCCTGAGTAAGGATGACGGGATCTAGCCTCTGCTCCTTTGATTTCAATTTTTAGGTATCCATTTGGAAGAGAAAATTCAGAGCAGCACATAACCTCGCCATGGGAATAAGATGATCTTGGTCCAGGTAGTTCCCTTACACCAGTGCTAGGCTGGATGGCAAAGAAAACAATGCTGAGTGTTCATGATTAAGCTCTAGGCACTATGCACAGGCTTCTTGGTGGGGTTTTTTTTTTTTTTTTAATTTTTGTTCTTACAGCCTGCATTTCACTTTTTGAACCAAGGGCCCTCCTGTGCGGAGGCATCAGGTTATGCATTGACACAGCTGTTTTAAGAATTTTCCATTCCCAAGTCTTGGGTGTGTGAAATTTTCGCAGCTGTTGAGCCCGGGTAGGCCTAGGGGTACAAAACCACCACGTAGCCGGAAGAGGTACCTGAACATTACAACTGATATATTTAAATAGTGCCTTTCACACAGAGATCCCAAAGTGCCCAACCAGCTTCACAGATAAGAACTGCTTTCCCCATTGTTCTAATTCAGCCACCTCGAGGGCTGGGGATGGTGTAAGTAGCTTAAAATCTGCCTATATTTCCTATATTTTACAACAATCAAGAACAAGTGAAGAAAAAAATTTGGCCCACCTAAAACTACAGTAACTGTAGCAGAAGGCAAAACTGGAGTGGAACTAAGCGAGGCCATTGGAACTAACATCACTACTCTTGACGAAAACGACATGAGATTTTTAATGACCACAATGATTAGGACCTCTGTTTTCAGTGTCCTCTGAAAAGACAGCGACTCCAGCAGGAGAGGTGCCCTCTGGTACTCTGCTGGCACATGGGCAAAGTTCTGACGTGAAAGGAAGAGTGCTACATGCTGAATTGCCCACACCACATCCTGCAGCACCTGGATCTGCCCTGGAGGCCTGTTGCTTAAACACTGACTACACCCAACCCTCCTTAGCTAATGACTTTTTCAAAAGATCACACTTCTCGTTGTGATGGGTTGGATCACAGAAACCCCCTTGGGAGCTGCCAACTGATGTGCAAAGGCTACCTCTGTTCCTGTTTACCCTGCCAGCTCAAGACTCCAGCACCCTGTCTTGCTGAAGCCAGACACACCCGTCTGCTCCAACACAGACCCGGGGTCTGAATTACCTGCCCCAAAGCTGCAGGTTTACCTGAAAACAGCTCACAGAAGTGTGCTTGTCTTTAGCACTCAGATGCCCAACTCCCAGTGGTGTCTAAACCCAAATAAATCTGTTTTACCCTGTATAAAGCTTATACAGGGTAAACTCATAAATTGTTCGCCCTCTATAACACTGATAGAGAGAGATGCACAGTTGTTTGCTCCCCCAGGTATTAATACATACTCTGAGTTAATTAATAAGTAGAAAGTGATTTTATTAAATACAGAAAGTAGGATTTAAGTGATTCCACGTAGTAACAGACAGAACAAAGTAAGTTACCAAGCAAAATAAAATAAAATGCGCAAATCTATGTCTAATTGCACTAAATACAGATAAGATCCTCACCAGTTCCAAAATGTTCCCTTTTACAGGCTAATCTTCTTTTAGCCTGGGTCCAGCAATCACTCACACCCCCTGTAGTTACTGTCCTTTGTTCCAGTTTCCTTCAAGTACCCTGGGGGGTGGAGAGGCTCCTTCTTTAGCCAGCTGAAGACAAAATGGAGGGGTCTCCCAGAGGTTTAAATAGACTGTCTCTTGTGGGTGGAGACCCCCTCCTCACCCTCTGTAGAATCCCATCACAAAATGGAGATTCGGAATCACATGAACAGGTCACATGCCCATGCATGACTCAGGACTTGTAGGTAGCAGCCATTATCCACATGCTGCCTTGAACGTCCTCAGGTAGACTTCTTATGTGGATTGGAGTCTTCCAAGCTCTTTTGTCTGTTAAGTGCTCCCTGATTGAACACTTAATTTGCACATTCCTTTCCCAAGAAGTGATCAAATGTTCTAACTAAAGCCACTTAGAAATCAAGCAATTATATAGCCAATGTTCATAACTTTGAACACACAAATGGTGCCTGCATACAACTAGGATGAATATAACCAGTAGATCATAACCTTTACATAGATATGTTACATGGCCTATGTAGCAAAACCAGGGCCGGTGCAAGGATATTTTGCGCCCTAGGCGAAACTTCCACCTTGCGCCCCCCCCCCCGGAAAAAAAAATCACATACATTATACACAATACACTGTCACAGAGTAACATGTTATAATTTAGAATTTATTTTTCCGTGCTTTAAGTTTAGCAAATTTAGAAACAAGTTCCTCCAAGTCAATGCTGTGAGCAATGTCATGTTCTATTGACAAGATAGATAGCCCAACAAGTCTTTGTTGCAACATTGATGTTCGCATGTATGTTTTTATCAACTTGAGCTTCGAGAAGCTTCGCTCACCACTGGCCACAGAAACTGGGAGAGTCAAGAGGATGCGAAGAGCAATAACTGTGTTAGGGACACTATCTGTCAGCTTATTTTCCCATATGAAGTTCAATACATCTTGCGGTGATGAACTCTTTTGGACTCGTCTTGCAATAGCTTGCAATTCACTGCACAAGTCAAAGGCATCAATATCTTTGGATTCACCATGTTGCAAAGCTCGCTCCAGATTCAAGCAATGTTCCATAATTTGCTTTGGTGTTTTATTTTGCAAACTGTAAACATCATATATGAAGCCAAATACTGAACTAATTTGCTGCATCAATGTGAATCTTTCTTCAACCGAATGTATTGCTGTGTCAATGACTGCAAAGTAAAAGTTCACTTTGAATTTTTCTTTCGGATCATAAATAGGTTCGTCATCTGCTTCATATGTGAACTGCTTCCTCTTCTTTCTAATACGGATTGGATCTGGTTCAAAAAGTGCCGGTACATCCAACTCCTCCGCAAGTTCACCTGCATCTACCAATGTTTTCTCAAAGGCTGCGTCACTTCTGCGGCCCACAAGAAACTTCTTGGTTTCTCCAAGTTGATTAACGGCATCACATATGTCGAATTCTTTTGCTTGAAGTTGTTTGCTAGTCATGTTGATCCCAAACAATATGTCATACCACAAAACAAGAGAAACAAGAAACTTGAAACTAGAAATGGCTTTTGTAAGAGCCTTTGCATCAACTCGTGACGTATTGCCAGATGATCCTGTTAGAGTAGTGTCTTCATAGATGTCTATCAGAGCATCATAGATGTCACCAAGCTGATAGCGAAGAGGTTTCAAGGCATCGATTCGACTTTCCCATCTTGTTTCACTCAATGGTTTAACTGTGAGATTAGATACGTGGCATGTTAGAACTTCCCAGCGATGTGTAGAAGCTGAGAAATACACATACACACGTTGAACTAAATCAAAGAAGGCGGTTGCCTCCAAGCAACACTTTGCAGCATCATTAACAACCAAATTCAATGAATGTGCACTGCAAGGAACAAAAAAGGCTCGTGGATTAATATCCANAAAATAAATATATGGAGATACACCTATCTCATAGAGCTGGAAGGGACCCCGAAAGGTCATCAAGTCCAGCCCCCTGCCTT
>QXTE01000111.1:4907578-5053045 GCA_003942145.1 Platysternon megacephalum
TCCCTGTGAGAATAATCTTTGACTTTGATCCAATGAAAGCAGGATGGAAAAGCCCCTCCCAGAAGACCTAAGACATGATGGCTGGATGACATAAACAGACACCTGTCCCTCACAGGCACTACCTCATAAAATGCCAATTTTGCTCAGGACAGAACATCATAGAGGAATATTATGCATTCAGTGGTCTCTACACTGGCCAAGCAACAGCATGACAACTAACCTAACCTAATCAACAAAGAGTCTTGTGGCACCTTTATGACTAACAGATGTATTGGAGCATAAGCTTTCGTGGGTGAATACCCACTTCGTCAGATGCATGGCATGATTTTTACAGATCCAGACTAACACAGCTACCCCTCTGACACTCGACTAAACTAACCAGTCCATCCAACTTTTTTGACTGCTGCTTGGGCACTGGTGAGGGGTATCGGTGCCAGACTGAGCCCGGTGACAGGGGTGCATTACAAGTCTACAAACCGAGGCAAGGTGCTGGGCTTAGAGTCCTGCTGAGACTGCAGTCCTGCGCCAAGTGGAGCGCAGCCTCCATGAGGAGAGAACTCAAACAAATATCACTCTCCTTCTGTGTGATTCCCCCAAGCACTTCTTCAGGCAGCTGCTATGGGGGTCACTCACAGGCTTAGGCCTGCCTGTTGCAGGCATAACACAGCAGCAGGGCTTAAAACCCAGATACCAGGCATGACAGAGGCTGGGGCAGGGAGAGGGGGGCACTGGGGCAGCTCAGCTCTGCAGGCTGCTGTCCTCTCCAGCCGCCCACGCACAAGGGGAGCAGGAGCACCGACCAGCCACGGACCAGGGGAGCAGGAGCACAGGTGCCCGAGGCCAAGCTGTGGGGAAGCGCTGCGCAGGAGCAGGGACCAGCGACAGGCCAAGGGGAGCAGGAGCACAGGCGCCTGAGGCCAAGCTGTGGGGAAGCGCTTACCTTGCCCACTGCACGGGCGTCGGGGTCCTCTTTCTGCCTCCACCGGACCGCCGCCCGAGGCTCTTTTGTTCTCCGTGCCCCCCGCTGTGGCTGACCATGGAGGCTGAGCCAGGAGGCAGCCTCCCGTTTCCTCGTGAAGCCCTGCTGTTGCGGCCGTCGCCGGGCTCGGGCCACGTGAGTCCTAAGTGGAGCTGCAGAGCTCTGCCCAGCCGCCGGCGCCCCCGCCGGCAATGATAATAATTGCATGGAGCGGCCGCATGTGTCAGCGTGCCGCCGGCAGCCCAGCGCAGGAACGCTGTTAAAAAAAAAAAAAAAAAAATTGGAGGCGCCGCTTTTTGGCGTCCCCAAATCTTGGCACCCTAGGCAACCGCCTAGTCTGCCTAATGGTTGCACCGGCCCTGAGCAAAACCCTATTCCAGTTATATCATACATACATTTATGAGCCCCCACCCCCATAAAGCCTTATGGGGTACACTGTCACACTCGTGGTATGACTGCAAGCATAAGGGGATGTCTGTGTTAAGGGATCTACCACCTTGCTATCTAAGTGGAGGTCTACTGCGTTATATGTTGAAATCACTGCACTTAATACTTATTTTTAACATATTTATTGTGGTGCTGTCTGTGAGCCAACCAAGAGTGGGTCCTAGTGCGCAAGGCACTGTACAAATCATTGGAAATAAAATGGTGGTTCTAGGCTATGGCACTGGGAGTCTTGGGTGTGTCTTTACTAGTCTGTAAGGTAGCTGGTGTGTACATGTTTTTAATACTTTGCACTGAGTAACACCTCACTACACACTCAAAAAAGGTATGTAGAAATGTGAGAGTCCTAGATTCATATTCCAGACAAGCGGACTGTATCCAAATGCTTCTTTCTTATTTGCCATTGAATGTTACATTTTCAGGACAAATCCATCATGTAGCTTTCAAAACATGAGTGTTGTGGGAATGGGACAGTGTTGCTTGGCCGTGTTGATAAGAATTATTTTAGCTCTGTAATTCCACCAGCAGAACTGATTAGATTTTTTGAGGGGCGGGGGGGGATCTTCAACTAGATTGAGCTGAAAATGCAGGTTACATACTAGTGACAAATGTGTGTCCTTGTAGGCAAACAACAATGATCATACGTTTCAGGCCACTAGACATTTAAAAAACCAAGACAGAGAGGACAGTGTTTAACCTGTGTGAGGCATCTGTTCTGAAACACTTTGCTTCTGGGGATTGAATTGATACAGACTTTAAGCAGTGGGTATGGAAGAGATGCACACTCTTGTTTATATAAAGTTTATAGTCGTCTTTTTTTTCATCCTCTGGCATACCAGTAGGGTCTCTGTGCCTATGGAGATTTTTGACTGACTCTGTTTGATTCAGGTGGATGTTCTGAGAGCTCTTGGTGCTGAGATTGTGAGGACCCCAACTACTGCCAGATTTGACTCGCCTGAATCTCACGTGGGAGTAGCATGGCGACTGAAAAATGAAATCCCCAATTCCCATATCCTAGACCAGGTAAGGTCCTGAACAACTGAGGTGCATGTGTGGGATAGAGAGAAATGTTGGTAATGTCCCTGCACTCCACAGATAAAAGGGTAACAACAGCCCTGGATGTGGGTATGTGTAGATTGAACCTGGGATCGCTGGATCTAAAAGTGTGAATTGCTGTTGCCTTACCAGTTTCCTTAGCTCAGCAAAAGTAGCAGATCACAAATGTCTAAATGTGGCTTAGCCACTAGAGTGGCACAAAAAGCCCAGGGTGAACTGGCTTTTCAAACTGAAGCAATTTAAATCAACAATTTTAATCATGATTTAAATCAGCAAACCAGAAATACTGATTTAAATCATCAATTTGAATCTTGTTTTGTACTTGTACTTTTTGGTTATTTTCCTAAAGAAAAATTGATTCTCACTGGTTGGTAGCCATTAAAATATGTTGGTTTACAATTAAATATAGCTTTTGCACTAAACTTGGGTCGTCTTTTGTGCTAACCAGGACAATATACTATAATTGCTTCATAATTGTGCATAGCTTAACGTACTTTCAGATGCTTAATTTTTACATTTTGTTTATTATGTTACAGAATGATGCATTTCTTATTTACTAGATTAACTTTTTAACCTGTGATTTGTGTCGAGCTCTATTTGGATGGAAATTGGAATTGAATTAAAAATGTGCAAAATAGCATTTGTTTTGTTAGTTAAATAAAACTACTTTAAATGTGCTGGATACATAAGAAAAAATTGTAAAATATGGTTTGCATTTACAACTAACTGATTTATTAAACAAGGGAAGTATCTGTAGTTAGTGAATTGAACTGATTGTTTCTGGTCACCATATCCCTCAAGATTTTAGAAGTAGTAAATCTCATTTTCTCACACCTAGTTTTTATTCATTGATCAGAAGAGGAAAACAAACATTTCTGCTTTTTCAGCTCCAAGTCAGTTTCTCAACTTTAAATGAATTAGTCAGTGAACTGAACTAGTTGAATAAACTGAAATGAAGAAAATACTCTCGTAAACGCAGAAGAGGCTACTGCTATCAAAGCTGATTTAGCACTTCAGACTCTGGTTTCTGGTGCTTGCCAAGTGACTTCCACTAGTTCAGTGGTTTGACTTTCTTTAAAACTTTGGCAGCAACCATATACTGCTTAATATTACATTTATAATTTATTTCAAGTGATATTGATAATTATAGTAAGTTTAGGCCTTAACATAAGTTGCCATAATTTCAAATGTTTATTTAAAAAAAAAAAGATTTAATTTAAATAAAAATATACATATATATTTAAATTATCTATTCTTATCCACCCTGAAAGAACCACCCTATGTTAGCATAGGTTACAAAAAGACCAAGATAATGTTCTCTGCTAGGTTGGCAATTCTGCATATCGGAGTTGTAGAAAGTTCAAACTTCTACAGAAGATAATCCCACAGGCAGATTGCCCTTGGCTTTCAGGGATGTTGGGTACCTTAGCACAAAAATACCACTTGCTTTAATTGGGGCAGTTGCAGGAATCTCTTCCAGGCCAAGGTAGAAAGTATTGGTAAATGGCTGAACAATTTAGAAACTGGTGGGAGCCTATAGTGTTATTGTGGGGCTTGAACGTCACTGGTCATTTTTTGGCCTGCTCCTCAGGATGTGATTTTGATGAGCTGTTTCCATGGTTCAATATGTTTTCCATTGTATTTCAATGTAGTACCGCAACGCCAGTAACCCCTTGGCACACTATGACACTACAGCAGAGGAGATCCTGCAGCAGTGTGAAGGTATGCTAATTCTTCTGCTAGCACTCTTTTGAATTAACCTCTGGAGTGCTCTTGTTTTAATCACATCCCCCTGTGGAAAGCAGATCAAGGCTCTCAGGGGTATAGAATTGCAGAGGCTCTGAGATAGTTTATGTAAAGTTTACGTAATTCAAATGAGACACATCTAGTTAGAAGTGTGAGATTTTTAAAAAATATTTTTTTTAAAAACCTTTTACTTTTACCTTTCTATGACTGTGACCGGCCACGCAAAGTGATGACCCCTAGATAAAGAATTCTGCATAGCTCAGAGGAGTTGAAGAGCTAGGGAGTTTGAGTATTCATGAATGGGAAGTGGTTTTTAAAAAGGCTTGACTCTTAGTTCTTAGTCTAAACTGAGCATGTGAGTTTTTATTGATCCTTTTTTTATTTATCTTTAATTTAAATTTAATTTAGTTTAATACTAAAACTCTGTCTAAGGTCCACTTATCCCATCACAAGACATTCCTCAATTGATGGTATCCTCAGGAATACACACAGTTTAGGAACCAAGCTTTTCCGTAAGGATATGATTATGTCACAATGATCACCACTGTCACGGAACCAGGAATTTTGCCATTTATGTGGACCCAGTTGCCGTGCATTAACAGTACGGTAGTTCACTTGGATCTAGTCCCATTTCAAAGAGGACTAAATCAGAATGAGCTAACAGACTGTGTTAATGCGCAGCAACGCGGTCCACAAGGTTACCATGACCTGAGCGTGACATTATTTATTTTTCCTGTCACAGTGCCAGGAATTATGCATCTTTTTACCATGGCACAATTGTATTCATACTTACCAGTAAGTTGTGTTTGGAGCCAGCAGAGGGAGCTTGCACATCAGGTTTCTTGGTCTGTGCCATAAAACCTCATGTTTAGCTTCTCAATGGGATTTCTGTATTTAAAGTAACAACGCCCTATATTAGATTTAGATAGTGACGATGACCTGCATGTAACGGGCAGCTATATTCTGAGTTATATAATGAGTTTTTGTTTGTCTATGCATGCTTTCCATGTCAGAGTTCCTCAGTTTACAAGTGCAAAGGTGGTTTTACTATCACTGAAGACTCATTCTGATCTCAGACCTCATCTTGACTGTCAATCCATCTTGTAAAGTCAATGGGCCTTATTCTGATCTCACTGTCAGAGGTGTAAGTCTGATGTCATTGCTTCAGTCAATGAAATTACACCTGTGTGAGATCAGAATCAAGCCCTATTTCTTGGGATGTTTTTGATTTGTAAGCATCACTCTTTATATAAGTGCCCAGGAGTTAGTGAAGTGCTCTTTTATTTCTGGTAATAAATCATTTAAAGACAATCAGATAAAATAATTGTTGGCCAAGTCCTGATTATTCTATTAATGCACAAAAAGAGCCAGAATAAGGACAGATCAACATCTACCACCAAACATCATAAAACAAATCCACAGATGGCAAATACGACACATACACCCCTCAGCCCTTCTCCAAAGCCTTGAAAACATGGGTGTTGCAGCATGCCCAAAAGGCTGTCACAAAGCTGGGCCCTGTTGGACTAAACGAGGGGGAGAAGGGGGAACAAGGGCTGAAGTTAGGTCTTTGAATACACCTGCTGTGAGGTAAAAGGCTACTTTACATTGTCACCTTTCTGACGTTAACTGCGCTTTCATTGGAGAGAGAAATGCATCTTGTGCATTCCTAGTCTGCAATAAGATTTTTATCTATAATCCCAATGGATGTTTTCAAGGTGGTATTTGATTCCTTGCACTTAAAATAGGAAAAATAGACATGCTGGTGGCTGGAGCTGGTACAGGAGGCACCATTACTGGCGTTGCAAGAAAGCTGAAAGAGAAATGCCCAGATTGCAAAGTAAGTGGCAAACTAAAGCATCTTAGTAACCATTTCTAGCTGTAAGTGACTTGCAAAGTTCCTTGTGGGAATAGGTCCCATTTTTCTCATCTTTGTTGGGGCACTTTAATCCTTACCTGTGACACATCTGCTTGTTCTGAGCTGGGTGCTAGTTTTGAGCTGTTCACAAAAAGCATAGGAAGCCACCTCATTCTCTTTTTACTTGTGACCCAAGTCAGGGTTTGATCCTGAAAGTTAAACCACAAAGTCCATATGGCCCATATTGAAAAATGTTGTTCTCCCTGCTGTGTATATTCTGGACACCTGTTTGTATCCAAAAGATGTTTGCACTTTCCCTTCACTGACTTTACAAGGGGTAATTTTCTGGGATCACTGAATTTCTGGCCAAATGAAACTTGCCCCAAGACATGCAAATCTGTGGGTCCCTCAATAGGCACATATTATTCCTGTCTCTGTTACCTTATGACTCTCGGTGGCTGATTTCCATTTTCCGATGGAAACAAGACACTAGCTTTTAACAATAGTGCCTTGTTACACTGAGAAGACTTTCTGCTTGCTCCTGGTACAAAATGGTAGAGATCTGACTTCTGAGTGGGATCAGGGCAAACACCTTCTATTTAGCTAAACAAAATCTGCGTAGAATGAGCTGTGCCTTTCCCCTACAATGTCTCACACCCTGACCAAGTAGGATGAGTTGCTGAGGGGTAGGAGCAACAAGGCAGTTTGCAGAAGGGAACTTTCCAAAGGACAGATTGAAAAAAAATACTTATTTCAATGACTACGGCCTGTATGTGCATGGCCGGCATGACAGTTTTATGAGGTAACAGTCCTAACATAACACTTTGATTTAATGGCTATGTGTTGAAAAAACAGTGTAACGGTAGCCAAATCTGAAATCCCCTTCTCCAGATTATTGGCGTTGATCCCCAGGGCTCCATTCTTGCTGAGCCTGAAGAACTGAATAAGACTGACAAGACGACATATGAGGTGGAGGGGATTGGATATGATTTTGTCCCTACAGTGCTGGACAGATCGGTAAGTCAAGCGCCTCAATTAAACACTCCTTGCCTTCCGCTCTGAGGGGTGGGGGGGGGAGGGGTTGTGAGGCACACAGAGAGTGTTTCTTTGAGATTAGAGGGGTTAGGAAGCACAACAAAATCCTCTTCCCACTGTGTCCCAGCAGGTAAAGCAGCCTCAGGTGAATGTCTGAGCTGGACACATTTCTCTTGCTCTTTCATAATACGGTGTGAAAACATGCTGTGCAGATAGCTTTTCCCCGGAACAATCCCTTTAAATAAAACCAAAAAAACCCCAGCCCACAACTTGATCTCTAGTCCGATGACGACAGGTGCGAGGTAGGACTCACTTTCCTAGCGAGTCAGCTGGGAAGGGAGGAGAATGACCAGTTCTCCTTGTAGCTTTTCCCACAGTCACCTTATTTAAAAGGCAAAGTACTTTCTACTAGTATAGGGAACACCACTAATACCACAGTAGTGTGTGTTAGGCCAAAAAAAAGCAGTTGCGGGATGTGAACGCAATTGTAAGTCTATAATTTGAAACAGCTGAACAGCATCTCCTGAAAGGGGGATACGATCAGCTATGTCTTTTGTCTCCTTTCCCCTGCACTCTTTTAGGTGGTGGACAAGTGGTACAAGAGCAATGATGAGGAGTCTTTTTCTTTGGCACGCATGTTAATCAGAGAGGAAGGATTATTGTGCGGTAAGAGCTGGTACTAATCCTCCAAAGTTTCCTGGGAATTAGATTGCAGCATTGTGCAAATCACTTAACCTGTCAAAGGGAAACCTTGTCAGTGTTGGGTTTAGAGCTCCAGAGTTCTTTTCTCCAGCCCTGAGCTCGACCCACCTTTCTCTGATCTTCTCCTCCTGTTTCACAAGTGGCTTCCACATGCAGTGGTCTTGACTGTGTGATCTGGGTGTTGACAGGTGGCAGCTCCGGCAGTGCAATGTCCATTGCTGTGAAGGCTGCCAAGGATTTGACAGAAGGTCAGCGCTGTGTCGTCATCTTGCCCGACTCTGTCAGGAACTACATGTAAGAAACTGCCCTGTTCTCTTTCTGCTTCGTGCCTGCTGCCTTCACGGAGGGTGGGGCATTCATACAGAGTTTAGCCAAGCTTTTCCACAGCGTCTAGTGGTTTTTGGTTCCCAACTTGAGGCTTCCGGCAGGAGCCTGGTTTACAGAAGGTGGGAACTCAGTGAAAATAAGGCCCCTTTAAGGTATCTCAGGTTTGGGCATCCAGAAGTCACTGGTCACTTTGGAAAAGTTTGAGTCCTGAGTTTCTTTAACCATTTTAATTGGGATCTCTTCTGGGACTTTTCAAAGAATGGTTGTCCTCTACTCTCTGCCTTGTGCTATGAATTGAAGAGAATACTATTGTAGTAACAGCTTATGCCGGGGGGAAGAGGGGGATACAGTGTTACACTTGCTCTAAGTCCTGTGGCTAAATTCACCTGACCCCACACTTAAAATACAGCTTTACTCTGCGACACTGTTCAGTTCCCCATCTTGCGGCATGGGAGCACAAAACTGTAAATGTATTTAATTTAAAACCTTCCAGCACTTCTCCTCCATTACAAGCAGTCTCATTATATGGTTGTGCCATTTCCTTTCTTCTTTTTACAAATATTCTACCCACATATCCCTTCGCCATAAAGCCTGGCTGACTGAGTGCTATTATGTGTTTGTAATTATACCTCTATCTGTGTTGGGGATACAATAGGGGATGTAACTATATGCCATTGTATGTACTACCAACACAAGTGTAACCTGCGGGGGAGCTCATGACCTCTCTGCTTTCTTGATGGTTTTCAGGTCCAAGTTTTTGAATGACAAATGGATGACCCAGAAAGGGTTCATGAAAGAAGAAGATGACATCATTAACAAACCTTGGTAAGGCAGTCATGTTCATTCGAGTTTTGTGAGCCTGTTGCAATGGGGTGGGCCACTTGAAATTTCACTGTAGCTTGCAATGTTTCCTTGTCTGTTTGAATTGATCCTCTGTACATTTGGGGATACGGTGAAGCCTACTTAAATCAGTAGAAATCTTTTGAGTTATTCACTTCGAGAAAGATTTGATACTTTTGCCTCGGTGACAACTGCAATTCTTAAATGAATGAAAACTTTAAAAACTCTTCCCCCACCCAGTTATTTGTGATGTTTTAACGCCTCATTGATGTTTGTGGTGTCATCTACTATTAATTAGGCAGGTTGAGATGCATATATGCTTTTTGGGCGCAGGGAACTGTTTTTTTCTTTGTTTGTGCAGCGCCTAGCACAATGGGGCCGTGGTCCATGACTAGCACTCCTAGGCACTGCAGTAACATAAATAATAATCCTTTGTCAAGTACAGTGAAATGGACATTGTCAACTTGACATCTAGTCAGTATCAAAACAGTTAAAAGAAGTTTGGGGGTATTTAACTGCCCTCAGGCCCCTGCTAGTCTTCATGGTTTTACAGTCCCTCTTTCCATCTTTAAACAAATCCCTGCTTGTCTCTCCTGTTGCTGCTGGAAGACCCACACACAAACAGGAGGGGACAAGTTTGCTAACAGTCTGTACAGAGAACACTGACCGGACCCAGAGTCAGCAAATTGGAAAAACACCTTCTAATGTCTTTATTGATATTGTGATAATGCCCAGAAGCCCCAGGTAGGATTCGGACTCTGCTGTACTACATGCTGTACTAACAGAATAAGAGACACTCCCTGCTCCAAAGAGCTTAGTTTTTACAGTTATTTAGATGGTTAGCAGTTTGAGGCAGGGACTGACTGTCTCTTATTATGTGTAAGTACAGTGCCGTGTACAGTAGGGCTCTGACCTTGGCTGGGGCCTCTTGACATAACGTATGACAAATAACGGATGTTTAGTTTTGAACCAAGATGCAAACCGTGGTTGTACCAGACAGTTGGATGAAATGGAGGCTGAGGGTAATGCTGATAGGAGCACATGGCTCTACAAACTATCTAAGTGTCTCACTAAATGGCTTCAAGTCCATTAAAATGTTCTTTTCCCTTTTTTGTAAATCAAGATGTAAATGACCAACTGGAGGTATCCATAATTTCTGCTGGCCATCTGCCATGCAAGGATAGGAATCAAATAAGATGGAAAAGGGACACGGTTGTAATTATTTCCCTTCCTGAGTCCTGAAGACCCAAGTGAGCCTTTCTGCCGGTAGTGAGGGGAAATCCTGTAAGGTATTTTAGGGCATGGCAATTTCAGAATGATCAGATGAGTTGCTGTAAAACCTATGTGTTTTGTCGACAGGTGGTGGCACCTCAAAGTTCAGGAATTAAGTCTCTCTGCTCCCCTGACAGTGCTTCCAGGTGTCACCTGTGAAAAGACCATTGAAATCCTCCGAGAGAAGGGATTTGACCAGGCACCAGTTGTTGATGAATGTGGGTATGTTCAGATATCAATATCTTCCTCCCTTCCCTCCCCCTCCAAAACAAATCTGTAAGTCAAGTTTCTATTTCTTATTTACTGTTTACACACAGTAAATGAGAAGTGTGCCTTCTGTCACTTAATTCTCCAGTATCTCCTACAGGGTCAGCAAGAGTTCAGAAATGTCATATTACATACCACACAGCTTTCAGATTTAAAATGCTGTCCTGTCAGCACTACCCTGCTCTTGGCCTAATAGGTCTCTAGCTACCATGACCTTATATTTGAAATGTCTCTGTCTATAATGAAGAAGTCCCTCCATTTTTGTCTGGGGGATCGCTGTGGACTCCTGGTAAGGAATAGATCAAAGTGAAACCTCTCATTTAATAAAACTGAGGGTAAACCACCACCTCTGCATGGTTGGGTGTTCTCCACAGATTCTTCATGGCATTTCGCTGCAGTGAAAACTGGAAATTGGTCGCTAACCTGGGCCTAAAGAAATTTTTTAATCTCAAACCTTGTGGCCATGTCCAACATCATCTTTCCCTCAGCCTCCGTTGGTGAGTGTGCTGAATGGTAGAAAGCTGAATGCTGATTTTTAGTGGACTAGTGGTGACCTTAGCCTTGTCTCAGGTTTCTTATGGAGGCCAGCAGAGACTATTTAGATCTGCAGTTTCATTTAAACTACATGCAATCGTGGTCAGACAACTGAGTGATTGGATAGACAGAGGAAACCACTAGTTCACCAAAATCTTCTATTACTAGGTAGGAGCTCTGAGTCCTTGCCACAGTGTCCATCAGCCTTGTCATTTGGAATCCCTCTGAATTTAGCATGTGCCAGCACACTCCACAGTTCAGTGGGAAGGACCCATAACTATTAGCCCCAGTTTCGTTTTGGCTCTGGGAGTTGAGCACAGTCAGTAAAAGCAGGGAGGTCAGTAAAATGGCTAATTATAGCAAAACTAGGGAAAACTCCCATTTTAAGTGTAATCCAGCCAGGACATTCCCATCCAAACCCAAGACTTTCCCAGAAAACTGGCATGTCTGATCACCAAGCAGAGCAGTTAACTAGCAGAGTTCACTTGGGGGGTATCTACACAGCAGGGAGCCTCCCAGCCCAGGTCGACAGACTTGGTCTTGTGCTACCACACTAAAAATAGCTGTGTAGATGCTGGAGCTTAGGCTCTGAAGCCCACCCTCTTCCCTAAACTTCAGAGCCCGAGCTGCGGCGTCTACACAGCTATTTTTTACTGCAGAAGCGCAAGCCTAAGTCTATCGACCTGGGCTCGGAGCGGGCTGCCACTCACTGTGTAGACACACCCTTGGTGGCTCTGTCTGCAGTGAGAGTGCAGAGATGAGGGAGAGCTGCACTGTCCGTCTCCCCCGGCGAGGGGGATAGGGGTTTCGGAACCCAGGCTGTAGCTCCAGCAGGAACATCTGCACTGCTATTCCTAGCCCCGCAAGCCTGAGTCAATTGATCCAGGCTCTGAGCCTCAGAGCTGTTGGTTTTTCTTTGCTGTGTAGACATACCCTCAGAATCTGAGAACACCTCTGAAAATGGTGATCTACACCGTTAAACTGACTTTTGGGCATCCCTCTGAGGAAAGCCTGCTGAGAGTGCAGTTCACTTGTCTCTAGAAAACCCTGAGACTCTGACATTGTTTGACCATGCCTCCTCTTTTCAGTGTGATTTTGGGAATGGTTACCCTTGGGAACATGCTTTCATCATTACTTGCTGGGAAAGTTCAGCCATCAGATCATGTCAGCAAAGTAATCTACAAGCAATTCAGACAGGTAAACCTGCTCTATGTCTACTTCTTTACTTTTCAAGTATTATTGTAGGTATCCGAGCATTACAGTGGCATAGGCTAGAGTAAGGTTTGAAGTGAGGCCATACATAATCTTCTCTTTGAGAATGTGCCACTCTGCATGCAGACCTGGGCTTGGATCTCATTTCAGACTCTAAACTCAGCCTGGGGTTATTGAAAGGCTCCCAGACTTGAGTTGGTTTATGGTGCTGCATCAGACCATTGAACTCTTGTTGGTTTGATAGGGACTTTTTTTCTTGTCATTGGGATTTCTTTTCATGTTTCCCCCCCTCCCCCAACCTGAATGTAAAACTGAGTGGTGTGAACCTCCATGGGAAGAAATAATTGAACTTCCAACAGCTCTTTTGTGTAAATTCCAATGGCAGTTGAAATCAGCAAGTGCTCGCTTTGCAACAAAGACTGGAATTGTCACAAGCTGGTGACTGATTAGTTCTGACTGCCATCAAAGTGCATGAAGCATTATGCCAAGCAAGTCTACCTGGCAGTCAGCTGTGCCATATTTATCATACAGTAAATGGGTATAATGGTACTGAGCTCCTGTGTAAAGCATTTGGAGATCTACTGATGATAAGCACTACAAGAGCTAGGTGATGATGTCATTAATTGGGAAGTTTATGACACTCAAAATAAATAGTAGGATATTATGTTTTAGTGAAAGGCCCTCCTTCGTATGGAAGGATTGTGACATAGCTTTCTTCGGGCTTTAGATTCAATATTACATTTAGTAGTAAATAAAGTAGTCCATAATGGAGCTTAATTATTAATATTGAAAATTCTAGGGAGGGAACTGTATTCAACTATATCTAATTATTATATTCTTATGTATAATCTACAGGCTGCTTGTTCTATAGCTTAGGAAAAGGAGGAGCTGCTAGTGCTTTATAGACAAAATTAAAGAAAAAAATTTTTTTCTCCCTAGACATCAAATCAAACATCAGGTGAAACTCTGGTGTGTAACAAAACTGTTTAGTTCCTGTCGTCCCTCGCTTTGCTAGTCTCTCTGTTGCTCGTGCCTGTATTGTGTATTCATTGTCGTATCTGTAATAGTTCTTTGTGCCTCTCCTCCCATTTTCTCCTGAAATACGCTGATTGAGCATCCCTCTTTTCCCCAGCTCCATCCCCTGGTATCTGCCACTGCTAATGTGCTGGCAAAAATACAGTTCTCTGTTTTTAAAAAAATCTGAATTGCTATTATTATTAATTATTTGTCTTACTAAAGTACCTAGGAGCCCTAGTTGTGAACCAGAACCCCATTGTGCTAGGTGCTCTACAGACACAGAACAAAAATAGTCCCTGCCCCAAGGAGCTGGCAATCTAAGTATATCAAAGAAAAACAAAAGAATCCTAGATGTTTGCTTTTTTTTATTTTCAAACTAATTTGGAATCTGTGCCAGTGAAATTGGGAAAAATGTAAGAGTCCTCATTGTCCCAAAGATGATGTCAAGTATTGTTTGAAGGAATAGATCTTTGTTAAGGCACGCTTCAAATAAAATGGATATGTTTGGTATGATTGGAAGGTAAAGCAATCCTAGTGAAATAAAGAAACCCCTCTCAAGTATGGCAGTCACAATAATTTTCTTACCAACTGGTCACCTTTCATTTGAAGAAGAAGAATTACTCTTTTGATTTAAAATGACCAGATATGCATTTACTCTCCTGAAGCCATGAAACATTACAGTCACAAAATAACCTATTCAAAAACAGGTACTGCAGATTACCGAATAGAGAGGATGGGCCATCCTTGTGAGAAAGGCACGAGACTGAGAGTCATGGAATCTGAGTGGTGATGTTGGGATTAACAGCAGGTCCCAAAGTATGCTGGGTATTATGCAGGTGTATAGGAAAAAACAGCTGCCTTGAAGAGTTACCAAACTAAACAGGCCAAAACAGACACAGTGGAGAAAGTGAGAATTGACAGTCAAAGCAGTCATTGTGATTGGCTGTGTGTTGCTAGTTTTTCTGCAGTTTTTTAAAACTCTTTGGAGTAGAAGTAGACTGAGGGGAAATATCAGGAGATGTTAGCAGGAGCAGTAAAAATGTTATAAGGGGTGGATATACCACAGAGGGCAGTGTGAGTGAAGGTGCCAGCGGAGGGAGTGTGATGGAGAGAAGAGACCAGAGCAATAACCAGCTTCCTGCATCACCTTGGGCAAGTTGCTTAGCTTCTCTTGAGCATTAGTTTCCCCATCTGTAAAATAGGTGAATAATATTCCTTCCTCACAGGAATGGTGTCCATCTTAAATTCCTGAATGTCTGTAAAGTGTTTGGAGAACTTCAAGTTGCTAGTACTCCAGAGTATTAAAATGAATATGAACGGGAAATAGAAAAGAGATGCTAAACCTCAAAAATTTCCTTTTATATATTTTGAAAATCAGCCTCTAATCTTGCACCCAAGCTTTTTGCATCAGTAATTCTGGGTGCCCAAGGGTTTGTATGTTCTCAGGCTCATTTTTGCTTGCACTAATCTAGCTGCTACACTTCTTATCTGATTTGTGTGGTTCATATTCAACATACACAATTTGTTTTAACCTGAGAATCTTTACTGGAACAAGCTCTTATTTTGCTGTAAGCTAATCTTTTCCGTAAATAAAACTTTCCTAACTGATTGGCAGTAACAATGTATCTGTAATTATCATGGCTCAGGAGCTGTATCCTGGGGAATAATGACTGGTCTGAGGCATTAGTTGGCATCCTTATGCATTGCCTTGTGTCACTAATACCAACAGGTCATTAATTCCTGAGAAATTTCCCACATTGAGATAGTTGTTGCTGTGTCAACTGAGAAGGGGAGAAATAGAATTTTTAGTGGGAGATGCATTTTCTGTTTGTATGGACACCTCATTAGAGCTGGTTGGGAACTGGAATTTCCATTTGGCAGGGAATTCCACAATTTCCAAATTTGTTTTCATTCCAATTCAAAGTGAAACACCAGAGTCTTAAAAATTCCCACAGAACAAATATTTTGAAAAGATTTAGTTTGAGGTCAATCAGAAAATTTTGTTTGGATTTTGACTTTAAGATTTTTATATTTTTAATTTATTTTTTTATTTTTATCTTATCACTGACATTTTGGAATATGTCAAAACAAAGTCATTGAGAAATAAAGAAATCAAAATGTTTCGTTTAGATTTTTTCCAAATGAAACTTTGTCAAAATTGACACATTCTCCCTGTCCCACCTTCTATTTAGCTGTGACATTCTGTGCGTGTTTCCCAGACCTGAAGAAGAGCTCTGTGTAAGCTTGAAAGCTTCTCTCTCACCAACAGAATTTGATCCAATAAAAGATACTACCTCACCCACCTTGTCGAATTGGCATTTTCTGATGGAAAAAATGGCCCATCAGAAAATTTTCAACCAGCTCTACAGCTCATGTTTAGAAAACAATGCTAATCAGATGATATGAAACATGTCTCAACGTTCCATTTACCAGTGAACACATCAGCTGCATCTTGCCTCTGTTAGCCAGAGGATAGAGTTTCTACCAGTTGATAAGAAAACTTTGAGCCTTATCCTATACATGGTAGTTTCAATGACATCAGAAGGAGTTTTGCCTCCATACAGAATTGGGCCTTATGTGCAAAATGCATGCCATCACATCTAACCCTTCCAGCCTTAGGGAGTCTTGAAGGTGTATTTTAAAAGGTAATGGTGGGGAATAAACGAAACCAAATTCTGAAAGTTTCCCAGGATTTCCATTATGAATAACAAATACTTTTAAATTGAAGCCTGCATTGTAGTTGCAAATTGTACACTCTAGTGGTGGCTCGTCCTAGCTTGCCTTTGCTTTAACAGTCATTGCATATGTATGTATTTGTGACACACATCAGTGTTTACCAATCTATGTGCAAAGCCAGGGACTAAGAAAAAGTAGGTGATTTATATAGATTTAGCTTAAAATGATTGCAGTTAGACTTGGGAAAGTCTGTGTGTTAAACTGCAATGTTTAAAGTCAGTGTGCTGCAGATAAAATATATAAAGGAAAACTCAAACCTGCGTGAAGGTGGAAGACACACAGTCTGCCTCGAGCCTTACTGAGTCAAGCCCTGGCTTGCGGCACAGTAACTTTCCATGTAGATAATCCCTCAGAGTCATATCCTGCTCTTGATCCACATCCAAAAGTCCCACACTGGTTGCATCGATGAAGTGCAATATATTGCCTTTAATTCCCTTGGGCCAATCTCAGTACAGTGATAACAGGTGTGGTTATCTTTCCTTGGGGTAGAATCCACTTAGTATCTGATACACTCTGTCCTGTATGTGCAGAAGAAGGGACTCAAAGATCTGACCAGCCTTTTCCAGGTCTTAATTCAGTTATCCTCTCCCATAATAGCTTGGGTGGGGTTTTTTGGTCTCCGCATTTTTATTTTTTTTAATGTAAATGATAGCCTGGATCCTCAAAGGTATTTGGGCGCCTAACTCCTATTGATTTTCAGTGCAAATTTAGGAGCCTAAATGTCTTTGAGGATCTGGGCTGTTGTCAATTTACACACACACACAAAAAGTACAGTAAATAAAGACTTTGTGGAGTCAGTCTGTCCTGTTTCTCCCCCCCCACACACACATTTTAAAAAAAACAAAACATGGTGTAAGTCTCCTCTAGTTCACAGTATAGGAGCCCAAGCTCCATTTTCCAGTTCTGGCCATATTACTTACAGGAGAGGACTTATATCCCAGTCCAACACTGAGCTCCCTGCAGGATAAAGGCTGTACTCTGTACAAGGCAAGTTCATCTGTGGTGTAACTTCACAGAAGTGTCCTTAAAAAGGTACAGCTGATAGCCCGTATTACTTTTCGGATGGAAAATCACCCAGCTAATATACCAGATTTGTCTTCAAATTGATGGGAGCACATAGATGATACCAAAACATGATTGTTCATGGAATGCAATTTTGTGCTTTCTTTTAAATACCTAGCAAATGAGATCAGCCTGTAGGGCCAAATTTTTAAATGTATTGGGCACTTAACTCCCATGGGAATTAGGTGGCTGAATACCTTTCAAAAATCTGGTCTTTAGTGCTTTAATGTTCTGTGTTGCTAAAGAAAAACCTTACAATACTTTAAGCAGGTTCATTAAATTCTTGATTCTGAGTTCTTTGTTGCTTCTGAGTAATACGTTAGCTCGGGTTTGGTTTGGTTTTTTTTTAATGGCTTTTCTCACTGTTACCCTCCCCAAAACATCCTTTTTCCAAATCAACTTGCAGTCTGATTTCCCACCCCCTCACATCCATTCCCTCTGGAGTTGTACAAGTGAGTATATTCTTATGTTTACATAGCAACATTCTTTCATTAGACACATGGAACACTGATTTTTATCTTAGTTTTTAAAAAAAAAAAAAACTCCTCTCCTGTCTTTATTTTTTGTGTATGTGTGTCAAAATGAAAATTTCAGGTGCTACTTCCCCTTAATTCTTTTCTTTTCTTTTTTTCTTTGTCTAGCTTTTTTTCCCAAAAACCACAGCATTTAACAAACCCCAAGAACTCAGTGGGATGTGGATTCATTAAGTAGTAGTTGTACTGTACAGCACTTTGAACATGAATAACGCTATACAAGTGCTAATTTATTATAATTTTAACGGTCTCTAGGATGGTGCGGGGGAGGCTGTTAAACTTTTATGTTGTTATAGGACACTTTGCTTTTAAGTTTCGTAACTTTCTCTCTTTAGATTCATCTGAAAGACAGCTTGGGGAAACTTTCTCATATCCTGGAAATAGACCACTTTGCTCTAGTTGTACATGAACAGATTCAGTGTGAGTATAACATAACACTCCTTGTAAAAGGTAGTGTATAGGGTGTGTGTATATAAATAGTACCAAATGACACCGTGAGCTGTTATGTATGAGGCATTAGATATTGTGTGGCAAGAGTTGGGTAAACCAAAGGCCTCAACCACCTTACCCATGTAGGTATTCCTGTATAAGACTATTACTAACACTGGACCACGAGAAACATTCTTTATAGTGAGACTCAAGAAGCTCAGTCTGCTTAGCTTAAGCAAGAGTAAGTTAAGGGGTGACTTGATCACAATCTATAAGTATCCACATGGGGAACAGAAATTAGATAAGAGCGTTCTTCCAGCTAGTAGACAAAGGTATAACAAGTTCCAGTAGTTGGAAGTTGAAGCTAGACAAATTCAGACTAGGAAAAAAAGTGCACATTTATAACAGGGAGGGTAATTAACTGTTGGACAAACTTACCAAGAGTTGTGGTAGAATTCACATCACTGGAAATTCTTAAATCAAGAGTGGATGTTTTCCTAGAACATTGCTCTAGTTCAAACAGGTATTAATTCAAGGAAGTCCTGTGGCCTGTGTTATTCAGGAGGTTAGACTACATGATCACAATGGTCCCTTCTGGCTTTATAGTCTAAGAATCTATGAGCATTGTGACAATTCACCACTTTGCATTCAGAAAATGATTGACGTCTAGCTTTTTTTGTGGGTGCTTAAAGTTGTGTAGAACACATCATAGCATCAGAGTCATTCAAATTGTTCTTTCCATTGTGCATTACCTTGCATTTTTCTATACAGAATTTCACCTGTTGGTGTGTTACCCATTTGTTTGCTTTGTTAGGTCCCTCTGAAGTGACTCACAAGCCCCTCTAGACTTCACTAACCTAAACAGTTGTCTTTTGCAAGTGTTGCCTCTTCACTGCTCACCCCATTTCCAGATCATTCAAATAATGCTAAGTACTAAGTCTCCTAGTACAGCAACGTGAGGCACCATGTTGAAAACGCAATTTATTCCAAACTTTTATCTCTCAGCTAGTTCCTAATCCATGACAGAAATTTACCTCTTTTCCCATGACTATTTAGTTTCCTTTGCAACCTTCTGAGTAAATTTAGCAAAGGCTTTCATTTCAGTAATTCCTGGAGTGCTGTCAATAAGAATGGCAACTCACCTCCATCTGAATGTGCAATTGGTTGGGTAGGTTGGCTTCTTAACCATACCTGCGGGCCTCTGGTATTTTGGAGTCATAGTTGACTTCTAGTTTTAGAAAGGAATAGTATAAAAATTGTGTGTATTTGGTTTGAGCTTGCAAAGGTAGGAAAAATCTTCTTGTGTTTTTCTGTAGATCACAGTGACGGCTCCTCCAGTAAGAGACAGATGGTGTTTGGCGTTGTTACAGCCATTGACTTGCTTAACTTTGTGACTGCACGGGAGCGGGAAAGAAGGGCCACCTAAGTTCAAGGACCACTCTGTTTGCAACATCTTCCGTGGCATTTTGCAGTCTCTAGAAAGCATCAGCTCTCTCTCTCTCTCTCTCTCTTTTCCTTCGCTAGAATGTTCTGTCTCCTGTTTTGTTTTTAACATTCTAAAAATAAACACAGTTGGGATCATCCTGACTGCTGTGATGTAACAGCACATCTAAACGTTGCACAGCTTTTCGGGATTGTTAGCTCTCAACCTCCTGTAATTGGTTGATCTGCATAGAATTTATATAAAAAACAAATGTTAGACCTTACTGATTGTGCTTAAAGTCTAAAACACTGTTAACGTGTAATTGAAGGTAATAAACTGAACAGCCACAGCCAAGCCATTGTGTTGGCAGCTGAGGCGAGAGCAATCTAGGAAGACTGCCTATGAGGCTGTGTGTGTTGCTCATTGACATAGAATAAGTCCAAGACACTGGATTTGGTGACAATATGGGTATGTCTTCCCTAGGAAAACATTTGTGTGTCTTTTCACAATGAGATCGTTAATTTGAAACAGGGTTGAGGTAAATCCTGGACTCCAGCTATAGGGTTTACCTCCAGCAGCTGTTTTGAGTCAGAGCTATCACTTGCCTTGTCTTGACTGAAATATTGCAGTAAGGTAGCTAACACAAGAGAGTCGTCTTACTGTAAAAGACACCTTTTTATTAGTGAAGACACAGCTTATATAATTTATTTTTACCTGAATGAATAAGCACAGGCGTAAACAACAACAAATCAAAATCAGATCAAGCTCTCTAAAGCGCGAATTCTTACCGGTTATGGCGTGTTTCATGCACAACAAGAAGGCAGCACATTGCCCCTGAAAACTTTTATCTAAGACTGACCTCCTACCTCAAACTGAAGTTCTTATGCCTACACTTAGGTCATATAATGTAATTCTCTCCAGTCAGGAGCAAGGGGAGGCCCTGTAAGATCCTTTCATCGCAGCCTCCTGGCTCCTCAAGTGCTTCTGAACTCTAGATGTCACTGCAGGGAAGAAACCCGAGCTTCTGTGATGTATAACAAAACATAAACACATCTAGGACAAAATCCTGCCCTTTGTTAGACGTATATAACTGGACTACAGGCAATAGGGCTGCATAGGTATGAAAGGGCAGAATTTGGCCCATAATATTTAACGAGTGTACTGAATACACTGTGACCAAACTTACCAGTGACCCACTGCAATTGTCTGAGCCAGTCAGAGTGGAGGGGATGCTGTGCAGTTAGCTAGGTGGAACTATGGATTTCTTTTAGCTACAGAGGTTTCTGGAGTCTCATTTGTGTCTGACTTGCATTAGTTTAGCGTTGCCCTTTCTCAAACTGTTCAGTCCACCTAACCTTGTTGTACTCTGGCTAATAGTGGCTCTCAGCCACTCTGCAGTGGTTTACATAATAACTCTACAGTGATGAGGGCGGGGGAAATCTATTTCCTATCTCTATTATGACTGCCGTGATCCTCCTCTGATAGGTTATTTGCCACAGTAAAGCTCTCTGCCAGCACAGAGATGCTGTCTCGGCTTCTCACTCCCTTTAGCTGAAGCAGAAAAATTCCACAGTTTACACAAAAAGCCAGACCAAAACTCCCAAGAATCTGCAGTTGTCAATCCTCTAAAAGAGGAATTTTATATATTTTTAAAAAAAACCCCACCCATCTGTATTTTCATTTCCCTCCTTCCTTCCATCTCTGCAGGTCAGCAGGTCTCTTAGCCCCACAAATGCTGTCACATTTGCTTTACAATTTGAAAATCTGCAGCCCTTCCCTCCCAATTCAGTTTTGAACACAAACTGTAAACAAAAGTATGTTATTCTGTGGACAGCAGCCTTGCTGGTGTGGAGAGGAGGGAAATGAATGTGTGATGGGAGGTGAGAGTTAAGACTGGCTTTGGAGGTTTCTTTACCTTCTGTAGTGTGACAGTCTCTATTTTGTAGCTTCTTCTCTTTACTCTTAAAAGTTGAATATTAAAAAATTTCATCATAATAACAACTTCAGGCTGCTCCATGTTACCTCTTTAATGTCATGTCCATGGCTACTAAATGCTTCTGCCTTTGGCCTCTAAGCTTGTTCAACCCAGGGTATGATTACCTCAACACCAGAAGTCCCCTCAAGTTACTGTTATAACAAAAGTTACACAAAGTGTCTGAAAGACTTAAAAACTCTCCCTGTTGCTTGGAGCCAGTGAGCAGCTGCAAGCTGTAGCTTAGACAGCATTAAAGAAATGCTCCCTTTCTCTTGGTCCTGGACTGATTTAAGTCATTCTCTAAGTAAATAAATCAATGGAACCATCACTGTCGGGAACTCAGAGAATACAGAGAAAGAGGCAGAACAGAGCTAGAAAGAGAAATCTAGACAAAAGTAATTAATACAGTGCAGCAATGAAATAGACATGCCTTCTCTGTCTTTCCCCACCCACACACACACACACACACACCCACACACACACAGTACCAGTGGGAGGGAATCTAATAGACAGTTGCATCTGACAGAATCGTCCCAGTCCTGAAATGACTTGGACAAAAAGTCATCAAATGCAGCGGTCTGTTCAAAGCTCCCTGTGTACTCTATGGCAGTGGTTCTCAAACTGGGGGTCGGGATTGCCTAAAAATCTCTGTATTTACTGTGCTGTGAAGACCAAATAAGGCTGGTGGGGAAGTGTGTGTGTGTTAAACTCAAGTCTTATGTCCAAAGCTTGAATAGAACTATTTTTACTGATGTGTGTGTGTGTCTGCGCCCTCCATATTATTTAGCTTACAGGTCTGTCTCATCTTACGCGCATTTAACATGTGCGAATTCAGCTTTATGCGGTCGGCAAAAGAAAAAAAAGAAAAGAAAAAAAGAGAAAAATAACAATTTAAATACTGTTTCTGTAGTGCGATTCCGCCCGCCATTACACTCGATGTGGTTTTCGCTTTACGCGCTGACCGCGTAACATAACCCCAGCGTAAGATGAGACAGACCTGTATTGTAAACAGATGCTGGCCACCTTACTTAAAACTACTTTGCACAGGGATATGTGTTGAAATGTTGCATTGCATTTGTATGTCTCTCTCTTTAAATTTCAACCCTTTTGGTTTACTAGTGACTCTGTAAAAACATTAGAGTTTTCTTATATGAAGGCAATTTTTCAACTAAATCTGTGTAATTCATCTTTGCAAGGTTTCCTAGTAACTTCACACATGTCAGATAAGGATTTAGAGAGAACTTTAAAGTCCTTCTTTCCACTCATGCCATATCTGTGGCTGACTCCAGAACTCCATGTATGTAGTATAGTTGCAGCCATGTTCATCCCAGGATATTAGATAGACAAGGTGGGTGAGGTAATATCTTGTATTGGACTAACTTCTATTGATGAGAGAGACAAGCTTTTGAGCCACACAGACCTTCATGTAGCTTGAAAGCTTCTGGTCCAATAAAAGACACTACCTCTCTCACCTTGTCTCTCCAGAATTCCAGGTAATTCAATTGCTCCTGTTTAACAAACTTAATCTAATTCACACAGTTCACCACTGGGTGCTGTCTTAACCTATAGATTGCAATGCTGAGCTTCATGCAGCAAGTAATACACACTGGTTTAAATGGCATTAGCCATTGCAGACTTCATTCAACACTCTTTCTTACTGTTGAATGTCAACATTTAAGCCACTCTACAGTGATTAAGGGAAGTCTTTTATGTTTTAAAGGGAAAAAATCATTCAATACAATGTGCTGTATTTATTGCACAAAAGTTCAATGTACATTATAAAGAGTTCAATAAAAGCTACTTGAGTGACTTAAAATGGTTGGGTTTATTTTTAATTTTGCTGTTGACTGTCTAAGTTGAAAGTACCTTTGACTATAGACCTGTTGTGGGAAATTTCCATCAGTCACAAGGCACCACCCAGTTCCAATTGGTTGGCTGTAACGTTAGCTGCCCTTTTTCATCTCTCTGGAAGGAGCTGGGGATATGTGAGGATTCTGGCAGGGAGCCATGTTTTTGTCTGCCCTAAGTTTCATAACAAAACACATGCAACAGTAAAGATGCAAAACTTACACACAGAAAAGGCAAATGCTAAGGTGTTTACTGCAATGTTTACTTACCCACATTGCAAGCCAGTATTGATTACTAATTGGACTGATATTTGCATGCACGAATAAATAGGAACAGTACAGATCAATTAGCATTGCTATGAGAACTACTTGCATCCGAAGAAGTGGGTATTCACCCACGAAAGCTCATGCTGCAAAACGTCTGTTAGTCTATAAGGTGCCACAGGATTCTTTGCTGCTTTTACAGATCCAGACTAACACGGCTACCCCTCTGATACTATGAGAACTTGGTGTCTTTTTTGGTTGTACAGTAAACTCACAATGTTAATGGTGCATTAACAAAACTTAGTTTTTAATTTTCTTTCTTTTTAAAAAAAATAAGCTGCCAGGGAAGAGGGGAAATGCTATCTGCATTGCTATGAAACTACTTGTTTGTGTTTTGCACAGTTACGTAGTGTCTAAGTTAATTGCTCATCTTAAACCAGAGTAGAAATGGTTTATTTGCCATGCACGAAAGTAAATATTTAATCTCCTAGAAAAAATTAACAGTTATAATTTGCACGGCAACAGCTCTTCACTGCGGACTAGCTGCATGTAAAGTTTGAAAGCTCAAGTCTTTTAGATCTATGTGTATGAAGAGCTTCATTTTTTTAAAGCAGAGAAATTATATACGGAATGCCCCCCCCCCCCCGCCTCCATCAGTAATAGCTGGACAGATTTTTCCTCCAAAACTCCATTTTTGGTATCAATCAGAAGATTAGATTGTGTTCTATTTTCCCCCCTTACTTTTTGGAATGTTTCAGCCCAATGGGAGAATTTTGCAGGAAAGAAGTGACTATAGCACACTTATAATAGAAGTCACAGTGTAACATCTGCTCTAACGTGTGACTTAATGTTTTTTTAAGTTCATCTTTTGAGGTGTTGATCAGTGACCCAGTCTATAAGTCATTCTTGGACAGGAGGTCCTGGATTGCTCAGTGGATGGGTAATAAAACATGAAGACCCCTTGCATACCTCCTAGATTACTGGTTGAAATATAGCCCACCTAGGTAGCGATTGCAAATAACTTCCATCAAATATGTTTGGTAGCATATAGAAAATGAATTCTGATCATTTCAGTCCAATATTTAGTGGACAGGTGTTGCTTGCAAACCCACTATTGCAATGATGCAGCGTTAGTGGTGGCCACAGCAGAGAGGCCAATGGCTAACTGGGCATGGGGAACAGGGCAGTCTTAGCCAGAGGCTAAAGCTGTCTGCCTACGGTGCTACTTTCAGTGGAGCAGCAAAAGAGTGTCTCTGATCACTCCCTTCAGTTCATTCCCAAACTCCTGTTCAGCCTGCAGTTTCTATCCACTTGCTTCCTCACCCCACTCCAAAAAGGGTTTCCTATTTCTGCTCACTCGTGTGCAGCAGTTCCAAACATGCCCCCAAATCCTTTTGTACGTTTGCTTCTTGAAGCCCTGTGCAGCTAGAGCAAAGGACTCGAGGGTACCCTTTGGTTCTAAAGGCAGCTGCTGTGGGTGACTGGTCAGAAACAGGGACCCCTTTTGGTAAGAGAAAGTGACACCGATGGGAGACATGGTGGAAGGGAGGAAGCCTATCTTTGCAAAACAGGCAGGTACGTCTGGGGTTGATAAATGATTGAATCCTCCTCATCCCTAGAGGTGCTCACCCTGAGGAAGCTTGCATGGTGCAACCTCTGCTGAACCCCTTCTGTAGATAGAGGACTTCGGTCCACAAAACGACCTTTCATAAACAATAAATAAATTCCCTTTTAGAAAAAAGTCCTGTTGCTGGTGGAGGTGCCTGTTTCTATCACCTCTGGGTGGCAAAAGCTGAAAGTCGCACACAGACACGCTGGGGATGGGCAGGGGGAGCTCAAAAATAAAGGCAGACCAAAAAAAAAAAATCCACAATATTAGTAAAGTAATATTACCCAAACAGTGGGTAATGGCTCAAGGAAAACAGAGACAGCCTCTGTGTTTTAGAACTGTGCCACACTGGATCATTCTCATAGAAGACATGAACAATTTACTGGGAAAAATATAAAGAAGCGCATTTTATCCCCTGGCTTGTATTATAATTTTGCCAGATAACAAGACACCACAGCTCCTTGACCACACTGAGACGTATTCTTCTTTCCTCGGCCAAGCTCTGAGGTAACACAAAACGGGACCTCTCTGAGAGCATCAGCAATGAAGGAACAGCTGGGAAGAGGTGTTGTACTTTAAAATTAATGTGCAGGTGATACAAACAAATAAAAAAATCCTTTGAAAAATATAGGCCCTATTGAGCCCCACATTGTGGTAACTAAGAGAAATTTTGAATTTCCTAAAATGTGATTGTTGTATTCAGTTTTTGTACTCATTCAATGTCTGTCTGTAATACCATAAAGATTAGGACTCGACTTTGATACCCTCACTTGTGTTGAGCAGTAGCTTACTTTGTAAGTGATACCACTGACTTCAGTTGGATTACACACACAATCAGATATACTCAGCATAAGCAGAGGTATTGGAATCTGACCCTTAGTAAGAAGAACATTTTATTGTTTTTAAAAAAGACTTAAAAGGTTTCTTAATGGAAAAAAAAGAATTGTTGATGTTGTTTTTCAGGTTTCAGCCATGGAGTGACGCTTTATGTTCATATAAGGATCGTATAGCATACAAATCACTGATATAGCCAACCGCTGTTTCAACCTTAAACACCCATAATTCATACAATGTGAAAGGATCAAGTCCTCTATTGGCTGGCATAATTCCATTAACTTCAATGGAGTCATGCTAACCAGTAAAGAATTTGTCGCTAGGCTCTTACATCAAAACAACTTTACCTTAAGACACCCTTTAAAACCCAGTGAAAAATATTCTGCTTTGAATGTTCAGACCTGCCATTTTCAGCTTTGCTAGACTGTTTTTCTTCATGTGTGGGTGGATTTCTCTCCTCCCTGAGGAAGGCTGCACTCACACCAAGCTTCACACTATAGCTTCAGTTGCTTTTTAAAAAGCCACAGGAAACGTTTGTCGCAGGGAAATGTGTGTGGTTTTCTCCTTCCACAATATTCCATTAAACTTATTCCAAGTTTAAAAAAAAACAAAGCACTGAACCGATCTGCCTCCAAGTTTCCCCCAGAATTCACTTTTGTGCTGCACCCATCCTTCCTAATGAGAATTCTAGATTCCCATCGAAGAGAGAATCAAGCTGAGAGGTTGGCTTTGTGGTCATAAAATTCCTAAGCAGCTGGACACCCACTGGTACAAACTAGTGGAGCCAGATCAGCAGGTCATCCTTTCAAAGGCTGAGTACATTGCATATGTAAATTGCATAGTACTCAATTAATCAATGTGGATTCTTTCAGATGATGCTTTAAAAACAGAAGCCCTATCTGCTCCTCATGGACATGACTTATTCTGTGATGTCTTTTGTGAGAGCAAGGAATTTTCCCAGATGCCCAAATGTGCCATCTTCTCTCTGCTACTGTCCTATGATGTGTTGTAGTCTGGTTGTCTACCTTGCTGCAACTTTCCTGTCCGAGGTGGCTCATTTCAATGGGAAGCACTCTGAGGTCTTTCAGGGTAAAAGCTGGTATGTAAATGCAAAATCTGAATACACCCCGCCTCTGAAGGGAACAGTCGTGCAAAATGTAAATATAATAAACAACTTCCATTTACTTATGATCTGGTTTTTTTCCACTGTCAATATGGAACTTTTGAACATTGCACAGTAGAAAGATAAGAATTATATAACCATGTACCACTTTATATTTGTATTGTTTATATACTCGTGTGAGATTAATGGAAGTTGTTTGCATGGAATGAAGATATGATGGGGTGTCAGAGCTAAATTCTGTTCCCCACAAGGTGTGTGGGCTGAACTGCCCCATCAGCTGAGCGCACACATTGGCAAAGCAGCATCAAACCAATACAAAATTCCTGTGTCTTCAGTAAAGAGTGCGCAGGGCAGATCTGGCTGTGTGAAGAGGTTGCAGATCCACGCTGCTCAAACACACTGTTGATGTTCAGCGCACAGTCAGTCCCATATCTAGACTAGATTTAAGCATGTATTGGTTCAAGGTATATTTGTGAAGGGAGATATCAAGGCCAGAATGGACCCCTTGGGTTGTTCTTTAACTGGAATGTACACAGAACATCATTCTTACTGGGACTAACATTATTTGGAGCACCTTTATGTGTGACCTGGAAGACTGGGTCACATCAGATAACTCTCAGGATTGTTCCACTGTGGATTATCCCTGGCAATGTTTTCCAGAGATTTCACATATCACAAAAAGGCCAAAGATAATGTCATTCCTCTGCTGGGGCCTCTGTTATGTTTATTGCCTAGGAAAGGTTTGGGTCCAAAACAAATAGTCATTGCTGCTTTTTATAACCTGCGTTCATGTACGACAGCAAAGTTTCCCACACACCTGCTTTTTAATAGTTGTTCATCTCAGCCAGCATGCAATAGCTTTGGAATCTTTATGGACTCCTTTAGCTAGGGGTGCAAAGGATCCTTAGGTGCTAAACCCCGATTTAGTAATAAAGCTGCTAGCAATAGGAATCTGGAAAAAAAATCCATAACTAACCTCTTTCAGCACCAGCCCATCAATCTTAAAGTGTATCAGATATGCTAGGCAGCTAGTCACGTAATACTGGAACTGTTCTCCCATGATACTGTGACTTTGCATTGTACCTAAGGTTGTGATTCTGTCACCCTCATGGGAGTTGGTGCTACTCAATGTGAGTAAGTGCTGCAGAATCAAGCCCTGAAAGTGTGTTTGATTGTAGGGTGCCCTAAAGACATGAAGGATATTCATACAATGGGGTGCACCAAAGTGTTTCTTATCCTTCTGTTATGGTCTTAGTTTCAGACTCAGCAAGGCCCCTAAGCACATGCTAATCTTTAAAGTTAAGCGCATGCTTAAGTACTTTGTTGAACTGGGATGGGTTTAAGCATGTGCTTAAGAGCTTGCCGAATGAAGGCCTTAATGTACATGTGCCTAGTGAATTTTTAAAACTAAAGCTAAGTAAATAAAAACTGAATCAATAAACAAATTGCACATTCTATTTACATCCTGACCATTAAGGTTTTGAGAGGAATCACATACTAAACCTGAGCAGGTATACATGCTATGAGATCACCGAATCAGTATCTTTCATGAAGTGTTCTAACTCAGCTGATTGGCTTTCTCTCTCGCTGCTGCAGATATAAACAGGCGAGCTAAAGCATTAGGGAAGTCACTCAGCAACTACCTTGAGGCCAGGTAAGTATATCTTATCTAATACTATGATTTTACTGTAGCCTATGACTTGCAGGCCACGTTCCAAAGTTTGATTAAGGTTCATTGAGAATCTGTGTTAACAATTTCTGGATAGTCCTATGTCATTGGAAAACTAACCGTCTATTTGTCTGGCTTGGTGAGATTTTTAAGAGAAACATTTTCTATTCACTCACTTAAATTACACAAAAGATTTGAATTTTCTTTGAGTGCTGCAAAAGATTGAATGGGTAAATTAGTATGAAAATCTTTCTACTGTGCCAAACCCTTCTTTATCTCTTCATTCAGTCTAATGTATGAAGGTTTCTTCACAGAGCAGGGACGTTTTCTTCCATTTGAAGAGTTATCAGTGCAATGTGATTAAATAGCCATAAACTAAAATCTGCAAAGCACTTCATACATATCAGCCAAGGTGACGTGTCCTGTGCAGCATGCTAGACACAAATTACATAGCTTCAGCACCACAATCACATGCGCTCCAAGCCCTTTTTCCCCCTTGCTGCCTCTCCGTCCAGTATGTCCTGTGTTATTAATTTAGATATTAAATTCAGTACATTTTGTGCTTGCGCAAATGCTTCAATTTTCAATGTGCTGCAGACTTTTAGTGTTGAAAACAAGTAACTGCATCACGGAGGCAGACGGGGAGGGGACAGACCTGGATTTTTTTTTTACTAGTTGAGCGGAGACCAAGTGGAGCTTTTGCCACATGCGGGAGGTGGGTTTGGGCTTTTGGCAGCAGGAAAAGTAAGATTTCTCAGCCACCTCTTTAAATGTTTGATTAGTTAATGTCAAAGGCCAGTATAGAATGTAATTATTTAGCCAGGTAAGTAACGTCCTGATTTCAGATTATGTTCAAAGTACTGCATAATTGTGTCCCAGAATTTAAGTTTACATTTAAAACAAAATAAGTTTCTAGCCTTTATGGCTGGGAAGATAACCTTCAAAAACAGGACTCAAGTGTAACCGATACCATAATGTCTGCAGACTCAGACAGACAGACTGAGACAATGCCTCTAATAGAAATGTGAACTCCCCTACTTGTTATGAAGCCTAATCATAACAAGAGCATATTATTCTAGTACTGACTGCTTTAGCAATAATATCCAGCAAATGTGCTCCTTGCTGGATGTAGGGACAGGTACTGGGGCAGGGAGTGGAGGTGGAGGAGCAATGGAGCAACTAACTGCAGTCAAGAATGGTTAGGGTTGGGAATGAGGAAATCAAACACTCTCTCCCAAAATGTTAAGTGACAAAGAAAAGTTCTACCCCTTTCCTAGTGCCAAGCTTGTGTCCAGTGACCCTTGTTATGAGAGCTGCTTGTTGGGAAGTGTGTTAATCTCCTTTCATACTTCTTCAGTTAATCTCTTCTTTATAGACAAGTGACTTGTGCTCCTTGTCCCTTAATTCACAAGGCAAATAAGGATTTGCTTAGAGAGACACTCCCAAGGCTGGCAAACCCACATTGTAAAAACGCTAGCATTTTTAAAACTTTTTTTTTTAAATCTCCAAACTAGCTGCAGGTTCGGTGCAAGCGTTGGGAAGGAGTTCAGAACATCCATTTTTCAGCCAGATTGATTCACGTGTTCTTAGTCATAACTAGTACTTAGTCACCCTTAGTCACCAATGCTGGCCACAGAGTGAGTGCTGCAGGCACCAACCAGTCTAAAGGATCAATGCACGTTTTTCCATGGAACGTTTTATAAGAACAAAAGCACCAGTAACATTGCCAACCTAGGAGAGTCTTCTTATTAGTCTCACAATATCTTGTATTTTCCTTAAAGTTCCAGCAGCTGGAACCAGTTGATGATGTGAGACTCTCAGTTTTCTTTCTTTTTTTTTTTTTTTTTTAAAGGTCTGTTTTTAGCTTTCAAAGTTGTGGAGAAAAAATTGAAAATGTGAATCTCAAAGACCAGAAGACAAACTAAAAGAACCCCAAGATCATTGGCTTGAAAAGAGACTTTAAAATTAATCTCCATTCATAATTTTGAATGCTTCAATATGGCTAATTTGGGAGTAGGAGGATTGTATCAGATTAATAGATTCTAAGGCCATTGTGATCATCTAGTCTGATCTTCTGTATAATACAGGCCACAGAACTTCCCCAAGATAATTCCTGGAGCAGATCTTTTAGAAAATCATCCAGTCTTGATTTAAAAATTGGCAGTGATGGAGAATCCCCCACAAACCTTGGTAAATTGTTCCAAAGATTAATACTCTCACTGTGAAAAATCTACACCTTATTTCCAGCCTGAATTTGTCTAGTTTCAACTTCCAGTCAATGGATCATGTTATACCTTTCTCTGCTAGACTGAAGAGCCCATGTAGGTACCTACAGATTATAATCAAGTCACCCCTGAACCTTTTCTTTGTTAAGCTAAATAGAGAGACTCAAGGAGCTCAATCACTATATGGCAAGTTTTCTAATCCTTTAATCATTCTCATGGCTCTTCTCTGACCCTTCTCCAATTTATCAACATCCTTCTGGAACTGTGGACACCAGAACTGGACACAGTATTCCAGCAACAGTCACACTAGTGCCAAATGCAGAGGTAAAATAACCTCTCTACTCCTACTCGAAATTTCCCTGTTTCTTCATCGCAGGATTGCATGAGATTTTTTGAACACAACATCACATTGGGAGCTCATTTTCAGCTGATTATCCACCCCCCATCCCCATTTTTTTTTTTTTTTTCAAAGCACTGCTTCCCGGGATAGAGCCCCTCATCCTGTCAGTATGGCCTGAGCTCTTTGTTCCCAGATTTATATACCTTTACATGTATAATGTATAATGCTTGCTTGTGCCTAGTTTACCAAGCAATCTAGATCATTCTGAATTAGTGACCTGTCCTTTTCATTATTTACCGCTCCACCAATTTGTGTCATCTGTAAACATTATCATTTATTTTATGTTTTCTTTTAGGTCATTGATAAAGATGTTAAATAACATAGGGCCAAGAACCAATCCCTGAAGTGTCCCACAGTAAACACACACACTCAAACACACCCTATGTTCATCCTTTTTACAATACTATGATAAATTTTGTACAAAGTATGCCTTGTGAGGTATCATTTGGTAATTCTCAATCTGCTGAACATTATTGTCCTGGTAAAATATGTACGGCAGCATTATATATAAAGTTATAAAAGATTCCACAATCCAGATTGTACCCTGGGAAATGTCACAGTGATGTTTCCCCATTTACAGTTACATTTTGAGACCTAGGAGTTAGTCATTTTTAATCCATATAATGTGCGTCATGCTAAGTTTATATCATTCTAGTTTTTTAATCAAAGTCTCATGCAGCACCAAGTCAAATGGCTTACAGAAGCCTAAGTGTTTTACATCAACACTATTACCTTTATCACCCAAACTTGTAATCTCATCAAAATATATGTTAGTTTGACAGGCTCTATTTTTCATAAATCCTGTTGATTTGCATTAATTACACTACTTTCTTTTATTTCTTTATTAATCAAGTCACATATCAGTCGCTACATTGTCTTGCCCAGGACTGATGTCAGGCTGACTGGCTGATAATTACCTGGGTCATCCCTTTTTCCCTTTTAAAAATTGGCAAAACCTTAGCTTTCTACCAGTCTTTCAGACCTTCCCAGGTGTTCCTAGAATTATTGAAAATCAACATTAATGGTCCAGTGAACCCCCCAGTCAGCTATTTTAAAACTCCTGGATGCAAGTTATCTGGATCTACTGATTTAAAAAAGTCTGAGTTTAGTAGCCACAGCTATAATAGTGGCATGTGAAGAGTATTATCATCACCATATGATGAAATTGCATCATCTGTTCCCCCCTCCCCCCCATACAGAACACAAATATTTATTGAACACTTGTGTTTTCTGCATTATTATTGATAATTCTACCATTTCAACTAGTAAGAGACCAATACTATTGCAAGGATTCTTTTTGTTCCTAGCATTTTTTAAAAATTAATTATTGTCCTTAACACTGCTGACCATAGAATTCTTCTTGTGTCACTTGGCTCCTCTTGTCAATTTTCTACAATTCCTAACTTCTTCTGATTTTACATTCATTACCATCAACTTCCCCTTTCTTCCATTTCTTACATATATTTTTACAGCTGCCTTTACTTCCCCTCAACCAGTTTTGTTTTTTAACCAGGACACCCTTCGTCCTCAGTTGTGGGATTGTGGCTTTTTGGACATCTGGTAACGTGTTATTAAATGATTCCCAATTATCATTTGCATTTTTCTGATTATATTTTTCCTCTCAGCTGATTTGGATCATAATTGTTTTTAAGCTTTGTGGAATTAGCCCTATTAAAGCACCAAGTATATATATTACTAGCCTGGACTAGCTTATACAATATAGATGTGATCAAGTCATGATCACTTGTACCTAAGTTCCCATTAACTTTTATTTCTGTGATCAGTTCCTTTCTATCTGTTAGGAGACGGTCAAATATAGAATTCCCCCACACTGGCTGCAACACTTTCTGAGTTAGGAAATTGTCATCTATAAAGTTCAAGGATGTTTTAGTACTGGCACGGTGAGACCTCCAGCATATGCCACTCAAACTGAAGTCCCCTATGATCACATACTGTAGATAGCGGTGTAAGGAACTGGTCATCCTGTTCCCTACTGTGAGTTGATGGAGGCTCCAACTAGTACCACATCTTGTGCTTTATCTGTTAGGACATTGATCCATAAGCATTCAAGATCATTTTCTTCTGAGTTATCAGTGACTTGGAAACAGGTAATATCATTTTGACATAGCGTACCATTCCCCCTCCCCATGGGTGGCGCATGAACCGCCAGCTGGGGGAGGCTAGTCCCCAGCCCCACCCCTTCCCCTCCCTGCTGGAGCCCAGAGCCCCTCCCACTTTGACCACCAGCACAGTCATGCCCCAGGCTAGCCCCCCAGCCCCAAAGGAGCACTGGGAGGGCGGTCGGCGTGCAGCCGCAGCCGCCCCCTCCAGCCGGAGCACTGGGGGCTGGAGGACTGGAGTGCACACAGGGGTGGTGGTAAGCAGGAGGCGGTGGCAAGCAGGGGGCCTCCCCCAGCCTATGTGACCCGCCGTCCATGCCCCTCCTCTCTTTTCCCATTCAACCCATCCTAAATAGATTATAATCATTTAGAAACAGTGACACCAAAAGGCCCCAAACTGATTGGAGGCCCATTGTACTGTGTGTGTGTGTATGCATGTGTACACACACACCCAGAGCAAATGACAGTCCCTACCCTAAAGAGCCCACAGTCTTAAATTTAAGACCAGATGCAACAAGTGGGCGTAACAAGAGGATGGGGGTAACAGTATAACACAGCTATCGGCATGCTATGTAGGTATGATGTCATGTTTTATTTTTACATCAGTAAAGCATGTAAGTAGAGTTGTCACATCTGGCCACTTGCCCAGTCACTATCAGTTGGCAACATTTTGTAGCCATTATAGTAAAAGTGGGTCTCTTGGTGGAATTAGAAGAGGGAGTGGTTTCATAGATTAGTGCAAGGATGACAGGCCCGGATTAACTCTCCTGTGGGCCCGGGTCTATTTGATTTTGTGGGGTCCCTGTATATAAGTCTTTTTCCTGGGAGGGAGTTTGGTGCAGGAGATTGGGGTGCAAGAGGGGGGTTCTGATCTGGGGCAGGGGGTTGGGGTGGAGGAGAGGGTGTGAGGTGCAGGCTCCGGCCGGGAGGCGCTTACCACAGGTGCCTGCCATAGCCCCAAACTGCTCCCAGAAGTGGCTGTCTGCTAGCACATCTCTGCGGACCCTGGGGTTCCTGGCCAATGGGAGCTGCGGGGACAGTGTTGGAGGCAGCACGCGGAGCTTCCCCCCTCTCCCCACCCCCTCACCCCCTGCCAGGGGCCACAGAGACGTGCGAGCAGCATGGGGCCATGGCATGCAGGCAGCCTGCCTGAGCATCCCACCGTGCCACGGGACTTTTAGCAGCCCGGAGTTGGAGATTGCTGCCTGTGATTTATTTTTGTGGGGCCCCCCTTGAGCTGGGGCTCTGGGCTGCAGCCCCTAAAACCCCTGCCTTAATCTGGCCCTGAGGATGATGATCAACATGTGTGTCAGTGACCCTCTGTAACTCATGTGACAAATGCTGGTTTCAGCATGAACTTCCCCTCTGCACCTTGCACTGCCCTTGATGGAGGAGAAGCTACGGCAAGGGAGCCAGCAGGGCACAGTCCAGCCAGGCTGCTGGGGGATGGGAGAATGAAAAATCGTGCTGAGGGGCTGGCAATATAACTGAGATTGGGATTTCCCACAGAACTTTGGGCTCCACATGGTTATCAGGCCACACCTCTATCCCTTCCATCCTACAGCTTTAAATATAACTTTCCCTCTTCTGTGTGCTTTGGGTGGATGGAGCTGATTTAACTCTTGGAGTCTGCACTCTGTTCACATCTCAGCATGTGCAAAACAAACTGTATTAGGAATGTTCAGCAACAGCTGATAATGAGGAACTATTCGCTTCATTCTCTTCAGATTTGGCCACTCAGGGTAATTTCTTCCCGAGCCTCAGTGACTTTACAGACCCAGGCTGCTCTCTCCCTGTTAACTTCCATTGATGTCAGTGGGAGTTAGAAGCCTAAATACCTTTGCGGATTTGGACCTTAGTGTGTCTGTACTTCAATCTCCCATTCGTAGGCACTTCTCTACCTCACAGGGCTGTTGTGAGGATGAATACGTTAGATTGTGAGGTGCTCAGATATTGTGGTAATGGAGGCTATATAAGTACCTGAGATAGATAGCCGTCACACTCTGCTTCCTCACCAAGATGAGTATTTATCTGCACACTGCTTTGTTGGTGTTCCTCCAGCTGGGTTAAACTTGGATTTTGTTGCAAACACCCAACTCAGCCCAAGTTGGTTGAGGTCCACAGGCCTTTCAAGGAAACAAGCAGTTTTGAGCAGCCCTTGGCTGACAGTTTAATGACAAAACAACATGAAGCTTGGTGATTTTTTTGAATGAGTTTTATTGTGAATATTTGTGGTGGTTTTTGCACCTGAATTTCAAAGCAGAACTCATGGGCTGCAAACCTGAAATCCCAATGGAATCGTGGCTGCTGTGTTTGGCACAGCTGTTTGTAAATCTAAACTGGTGACAGTTATCCTGAAGAGCACGTGAACACTTGAAAATAAAAGCACACAGAGAATTAGTGTCCCAAAGTGGGTCAAGTTTTGGGCTGTTCACAACTTGTAACAGTGTCCCTTTAAACTAAGATGGGATCAAGCAAGCAGTAAAATTTGGATATGGATCTGTATTTTGAACGTCCCCATTTCACTGGGTGTTTAAATCTGGGGTTTTGGTTAAGCCAAAGGTCTCATCTGGATCCAGGTTTGGAGTGTGAACACCTCTGATGTTCAGGGATGCTTGGATCAAATGCTTTGATCTGGCCAGCGCCGGCTCCAGGGTTTTTGCTGCCCCAGGCAGCAAAAAAAAAAAAAAAAANGAGGGACCCTCCGCCGAATTGCCGCCGAATCGCTGGACGTGCCGCCCCTCTCCCGAGTGGCCGCCCCAAGCACCTGCTTGGTCAGCTGGTGCCTGGAGCCGGCCCTGGATCTGGCCTATTAGCAGACCGGCCATTTCTAAAATTTGGGTCTGGATCATACTTTGGTCCCATCTCTACTTTTTGACCAAACCCGGGTCCCATTGAAGTCAATGACAAATCTTATTTTGCCTTTCCTGGGACTTTGATTTGGCCCTTTCAGAGATTTCAGAATTGAACCTTTGGACTTAGACAGAAAGTGCAGGAGTTGCAAACCCTCAAGACAAGTGATGATATTTCTACTTGCAGTAATTACATAATAAAGCACCACAATAATGCAATAAGATATGGCTAGAATAATCTGTGCTGTGAGAGTAACGTCAAACCTCATAAATTATCCAAGATGCATGTCTGTGACCTGAGACTGAGTTGCAAAGTCTGTTCATTTAATACAGACTGACACAGGATTTGGCTGGATTACAGTGCCTCCTGCGGTGCACCACTGCAGAAAAGAGGCTTTTAGTTACTAAATGCACTTTTTCTTTTGTTTCTTACAATTAGTTTTATTTTTTATCTCGCGTAAGTATTGTTTAAGTCTTGGCAGTAATCTGAACTTCCTTGCTTATCTCTGCTACAAAGACAGCCAAATCATGGAATCCAGTTACAATACATTTGTCCCCTCCTCTGGTTACAACACAGTTGCAATTATTTGTAGTCTAGACCAGTGCTTCTCAAAGCTGGTCTGCCGCTTGGTCAGGGAAAGCCCCTGGCGGGCCGGGCCAGTTTGTTTACCTGTCACGTCTGCAGGTTCGGCCAATCGCGGCTCCCACTGGCCGCAGTTCACCGCTCCAGGCCAATGGGGGCTGCGGGAAGCGGCGGCCAGCACATCTCTCGGCCCGCGCCGCTTCCCGCAGCCCCCATTGGCCTGCAGCAGAGAACCGCGGCCAGTGGGAGCCGCGATCGGCCGAATCTGCGGACACGGCAGGTAAACAAACCGGCCCGGCCTGCCAGGGGCTTTCCCTGAACAAGCGGCAGACCAGCTTTGAGAAGCACTGGTCTAGACAGAATCTTATTCGTGCCCCTGACTTAGCTGTATTTGAAGTTTAGATAGGCCATAACTGTTTATCCTTCTACTTTTAAACCGTTGTCAGTTGGCTCCTGAAACCTACAATGTATCCCTCTGTCCCTTTAAGGCCACCAATCAGCTCAATCCACCTGTTGTCAGAGTGTGCAGATGCCACAGCAGGAGATGGAATCTGACCCTCTCTTTTGCTTACCTTGCTGCAATCATTTCACAAGTTCTCCAGTCATCATATTTTTCAAGCTGGACAAGATCTGAATTCCTAATGTAATAATCAAAATCTTTAAACACCAAAGCACTTTCTATGGGCCCATCTGTGTATCATAAAGTAATAAGGAAAGACTAACCTCGTTTTACCCTTTTGCAGATCACCTTTAAATACAATGCAAGTTTATGATGCTTTAAGAACAACAAACATTGTAACATACATTATGGACCTGCTCCAGCATCCATTCAAGTCAATGATAAACTCCCATTGACTTCAGTGGGTCCTATAATTAATGTCAGATCTCTGCAAACAGGTACAAGGGAGGGAAAAAGATTTGTTAATTTCAGAGGCATAGAGAACAGACAATCAAATTTCTACAGAAATCATCCTTAGGTGACTTACTTACTATAAGTCTGGGAATATTGGTTTCCAGACTGTAAAAGTCACTGGGCTTTTCTGTAGTTATTTTTTTATCATCCATGTTTTGGTTTGTTTTTTTCACACTTACATTGCCAGCTGTACCATAATTGATTACAACTGAGGTTCTAGTTCCTTAATTGTGATGGTGAAAAATATTCCCCTAGACTAGATAGCACTGAAGAATTGAGGGCCTATTTCCAAACTTGGATGCTCCAATTATGGCACCCAGTTCGGCATTGAGGTCACTGTGTATCAGCTCGAGCGCCCCCGTGCAAACTGGCTACCCAGCATACACGTGCAAGGTTGAAAATCAAGCTCCCTGATTCTAACGGTTGCTTTTTTCACTCTTTTCCTCTCAGCTCAAGATGGCTTTTGTATCCACACTGAACAGGAAGATCAAGAGCTCTCATTTACAGAATGGAATTGATACGGAAAATCAGGAAGCCAAAACCAATTATACATGGCTTCCTCCCAACTTGCCCAGTAAATGCACATGGAAGCCAGGGAAGCCCATCTCCGACTCGCCTCATTCCCACGTGCCCTTGTAAGTAACTCTCTTGTGCTAGTTATGTTCAGACTGTTTTATATCCTCCCTACTGCAGGAAATTCAGGGCCTTCCTCTGTGCCTCAAGGTTCCACTAGAACGTTCATAGTCAGAATTCAGCATTTAAAGCAACGATTTTATGTATAAAAACTTCTATTATTTTTCCCAAATGGGAGTCCTCTGATCCGCTAATATTTCCAGTCCACTCACGACTGCCCCCTCTCTTTCACCATGAAGAGCGTTGACTTAAACGGGAATTGTGGATGCTCAGCAGCTCTCCTGCAAACCAGACCCATAGGGATCTGAAGTTAGGCACCAGAAAACAAGGCACCCAACATTAGTGGAGACTGCAGCCATAATGAATATAGAGCCTTCTAACCTATTGCTCCCACCCTCTCTCTATAGATTTGTTAATGTGTTAACTAAGGGCCCAGTTCTATCACCTTTACTCACATTGAGTAGTACCTTATTCTGGGAGCAGTCCATTGACTACTCATGGAGTAAGCTACTGGAACTCAACATGAGTAAGGATAGCACCATCAGGTGGTAAAGGAATATTCAGTTTCCTCAGATCAGTATCAAGGCCACAGTCCTTCCTCCAGCGCCCAGACCAAGTAACTTGGCAGAAAGGAAGGGGGCATCTATTCACCCAACCCCAAAGGCTGCATCATGGGAGCAGGGCCCACTTCATGGCTGCTACTCCACAGCCCTAGCATTCCTTTGCCATAGAGAAGGGTGTCAGTGTCTTACCAGTCCAGTGTTGGACCTTGTCACTGCCTCATTTTCCCCTTTTGGGGCTTCCCAATAACTGCCCCCAGACTCTCATGTGGGAAAAATAACACCCCTTCTTGGGCCTCATTTATTAAAGTATCGCAGTTCAAATATCTCAAATCCAAACAAGGTTTCCCCACTCCATGGTTTGTTCAGTCCTTTGTTGGGCTCACAAGTTCTTTCCAAATCCCAGGTCCTGCTGCCTGATGTTTCCTCAGCCTCCTCCCTCATCAGGCTTCTGCTCCGGCCCTATGTGGCAGGTAGCTCTAGCCAGCCCCTTTCACCTGTCTGGAGCTGGGAGCTCCATCCTTTCAGAGCCTGGATCCCCTCTTGATCCCTTGCAGAAGCCTCTCTGAATGTCTTTCGCCTTCATTGCCCTTGTATCAGGGCTTCAGGTCCCAAGGTCTCTCAAAGCTCCCTCTAACCAGGGGAACTCTGTCAGGCCTACTCAGATTCTCTGGAGAGACCTCCCCTAAGTCTTTCCTAGCCCCTGGTCTCCCACTCTCTGCTGGAGTAGGCTCCATCCTAGAGAAATCCCCATCTCCTGGCCTACCATCACATGATTCCTGATGATCTGACCCAACCACCAGCCCAAACCCAACCTTTGGGACCAGATGACAAGGCACAGGGGCGGCTGAGCCCAAATCCCTTAAAGGGCCAGTCCACCCTATGACAAGGAGGATCTACAAAGTAAGATTCAAGGATCCCATTCCCTGATTTACCATTTCCTTGCCTCTGACTGCCAGACCCATTCCGCAGCAGACCAAGAACTTCTACAGACCTAGGCTCATAATAGTGCAGAGGTTGTGCCACAAATCATGCCCCTAGGGCCAGCAAACTTGCCCTGATTGCACTGAAAAAGGGCAAGATGCTCCTCTGAATGAACACCTTTTCCACGTGGTAGAATTTGTTTGGTCTACACCAAGTGGTGGTGATGTGAGGCAACATAAATATTACTAATATTTTGCACTCCTACCTTCTTGTTTGAGGATCTCAAAGCACTTTACAAACATTAATTAATTAGGTGTTAACCCACCCCACCCTTGTGAGGTATTATCATTTTGCAGGTGGGGAAACTGATGCACACAGAAATTAAGTGACTTTCCCAAGGCCATAGGGAGGCTATGGCAGAGCTAGGGATTGAATCCACATTTGCTGAGTCCTCGTCCAGTGCCATGTCCCCAGTCCCATACTCCTTCTCTGTTTCCTGCCATATTGATGTAACTCACTAATTCAGCACTGCCCAAAATAAATGTGTGGCTCTTTAATGGTCCTGCAAGCCAACCCAGACAGACCTATGAAAATAAGAGCTTTCCCAAAAGTCCAGAAAGACTGCCAGTCCCCAAGTCTGACTCTGAACAACTGGTGGGTCTAAGACCAAAGGTAGTATCAATACAGGATTTGATACATCTTCTGACTGGGGAGCATTTCCTGTCCTTGCAGGAGAGATGGACTCAATGAATTTTCAAAGGTGTTCTATCAACTGTCACGTAGCCCACTGTTAGTTGGATCAGAAGCTAATGTCTTGGGCCTGTGTCTATGATGGGCCCAATCTGGAACCCCTCATCCAAACACTTCTAAACTTTGGGGACATCTGTATCTGAATTTTGCAGTTTGAGGCAGTCTCTCGTCCTAATGTAAAGTACCTTGATGGATCATGTGCCCCTCAAATGGCAATCTGATATAAGGCTGCTCCATAAGGAAAGCAATTACTTGTTCCTGTTTGACACTGAGGCAATTCTCTCTCCTAGTACAGCTTGAACAAAGAAAGACCCTGTAGACCGTTGTTACTTGGGTTTCTTAAAATTAGTGATGCAAAACAATTTTTAATGTGTGCGTTTTGTGACTGTGGTATCCAAAGTCTATTTCCCAGCCAGCAGCTACCTCCTTTAGAGTGTCCATGTGATTTATTAGGCAAGATCAATTAATTTTACAGAGTGCAGGTAGCATCAGAGCTGCGTGTTGTTAAAACATGTTGCTCAGAGATAGTGAAAGTCTCACGTTTCTTACACTGCTTCTGAAACTTTGCAATTGTTCCTGCCTTTCTTGCCAGTGACAGTGCAATGTGGTGTCAAAACCCTCCTTCCATCTTTAAACTGAAAACATGGAATACCAGTGAGAAATTCCGAATGACTAACAAAGGAGATTGTTCCACCCTTTCTCGTAACTGTGATGTATTTAGCCACCTGATTAAACAATGCTTTGGAAATATAGTCCCTAAATTATCTTATTTATTTGCTGAATGTCTAGTGAATAAAGGAGCAGCTCTTTCAGTCAAATCAATTTTCTTTTCAATATGCATGCTGACTGGGAATGACTTATTCTTTGGCAACATATGCTACCTCTGGGGAAATCTGAATGAGAAAATGAAGCACATGTGCAAATGATCATCTTGCAAAACTATTCTGGATCCCTTCTACCCAAGTGTACTCCCGTGTCTCTATCCAGATTGCAACTTGCCCTGATTCCTCCAGAAACATGGCACTCTTTATAAAGTTAAAGAAAATATGTACTACTCAGACTGCACTAATATACACCTTTGTGTAGCACGCTCTCTAGGGATATTGGGTATTACTATAACAGGGTTAAAAAAGGAACCAGATAAGTTCATGGAGGATAGGTCCATCAATGGCTATTAGCCAGGATGGACAGGGATGGTGTCTCTAGCCTCTGTTTGCCAGAAGCTGGGAATGGGCGACAGGGGATGGATCACTTGATGATTACCTGTTCTGTTCATTCCCTCTGGGGCAGCTGGCATTGGCCACTGTTGGAAGACAGGATACTGGGTTAGATGGATCTTTGGTTTGGCCCAGTGTGACCATTCTTATGTTCTTTTAACCTTGTGTAAATGTCTAAATACAGACTATATTCTAGATTTCTATACCCAAGAATACATTGTGCAGTTCTGATCCTTGGGCAGTCTCAAGAACTGCAGCTAGCAGCTAGTGTAGAAAATCTCCAGACCTGCTGAGAGTCCAGTATAGATTGTGAGGGAGATTAGAAAAAGAAGAGTAGATCTTGGATCAGGTGAAGGGGATAATTACCTAAAGCTTCAGAACAGTACAGGTTTGAGCTGGTTCTTACATTGTCTGAGCTAGTTATGCTGCCTCATATAATCCAGGTAATGGCCAATCAAGTCTCACATCCTGATATGATGAGGTTTTCCTCTGGGCATTTATACAGTAGCATGCCTCACAAAGTAAAAGCAGGATTTCTGGAGTGGAACCCTCTCGCTCCCAACTGAAACCAAATGCAGTGATACTGCAGTATCCCCAACAGCCATTCCAGTGAACCAAAGGCATTTCTCAGAGATCCTTTAGGCTCACACATTTCTCATAGAGCTTGGAAGCCCTGAGCCTAGCCTCCCCCACCTTGAGGAGCCTGGGGCTGGCCTCTTAGCCACCCCAGATCCTGCATGGGGCATAATAAAGCAAAAACTTCACGCCAAACCCCACAACCAGGGGTCCAGCAGCCACAGCACCGCAGGGGAAGGCAGAGCTTCCCCTCGCCTATTATACCCACCACCCATGGGTCAGGGTTTTGTCTTATATAGGTACCTATTACTCCCAACTCTCTGTCCTGCTTTTTTACATTGCTATGTGGTCACCCTAGTAAGGAGTGTCCACTTCCCTGCCACACTGACAGTTTCTGACTGCTGGTAAAGTCTTCTGACCAGACCAGCTCCCCTCTGATGCTTGTCACTGATTTCTGGAGCAGGGTGAAAATGGTGTGTTGTGTGTGTATATATGTGTGTATACGTGTGTGTGTGTGTGTGTGTATATCTATATCTATATCTAGATAGATAGATAGATAGATATTATCCACAAGTATTGATTTGAATTTAAAAATGGATTCACTTTGGCCTTGCACCTCTCCTGTATTACTTTCTGCAAACATAACCCACTTGTCAGCATGTGTTACGTGTCCCAGTCTGGGCCAAGCCAGAGAGGGTGTAGGTCTGTTACAGCTCTTATGGTGAAAGCTCTTTAGCTTAAACTGTAGGAACTCGTGCTTGTAGCTCTGGAGGGCCTTAGTTCAGTCCCTGGTATGAAGGCTGTTCATGTGACGTGAGCATTTGAGCAGTTGTTTTACTCTTGGAATATGAATTTTGAGCTCCCATGCTTGAACATTTATAGGTAGCAGAAGTGCCATGACAAATCCATGTTAGTGCTGATGTACAATGAACCCAGCTGTACAATGAACCCATTGAGAGAAGCCCGGGGCTAGGCCTGTGAATGATTCCTTATGTCTGTCTGGGGCCTAAATATGTCTTTTTAGCTAACAAATTTCCCCTTCTCTTCTGCTATGACTGTTTCTCTTCACTGTCTGCTGGTCACTGATAAAGCCAGTCAGTATATTTTATAAAGGATGCTGTTTAATTCTACAAAACACCAACCAGGGCACAGAGGCAACTAAATAAGCCAGACAAGGCTTTGACCATACTATTCATGCATCACACAGAGTTACTTTGTGTATGTGACAAACAAAGTTAAATTTTAACTCTGCACTCGCCAATAAACTTACTGTAGCCTTTTCTTTTCTAAGAATGATGCACTGGGTAAGGTCTCTGGGGCCTGGATAGGATCTCCTAACCCTCCTTATCTGCTCTCTTCCACTAAATGGTCACCATTCCCTGAGATTCAAAGCCCTCAGAGCATCTTCAAGCCCTTCTCCTGGTAAGAGGAGTTATGCACACCCACTACAGAAACAAAGCCATGTGGCTTTTGGGACCAATCATGACTAACCAAGACAACACAAATTTCAAATATCAAGTACTGAGTGCACAGAGTTGTGATCAATCCATAGAGCGCAAAAAAAACAGGCAACAAAATCTGTCAGTTTTGAAGGAGAAGTAAATCTGTATTTACTACCTTTATCACCAGTAGGCCATATACATCTTGGGTATTTCAAGGATGAGGTCGGTTCAGAGTTCAAATCATGATAACGAATACGGGGTGTGTTTGTAGATCTGAAATTGAATGGGAGGTGAACAACTCTGGGTTGTTACCCTTTTCAGAAGAAAAGTACTGAGAAGACCAACGTGAGGAAATGGCTCAGCTCTGCCTTAAGATATGGATTCAATAAACACACCCCTTGAGTAATCTTTTTTTCTGTAAGAGTAAAAGGTCCAAGGACATAAACTTCCAATCTATTTGGCCAAAGGCCATTTAAAAGTGTGTCATTTGCCCAGTAGCAGTGACATGCTCTAGTTCCACTGGAGCTGAACAGATAAACCCGGGGTGGAAGGCTATATTGCACCAGTCTAACTGAGAGCAGAATTTAGTCCTTTGTGGAAAAATCAGAGTTCTCTGCTACATGACAGGATAAATATTTCTCTCTAAACAAAGGGAGGTCAGGTCCTAAACTGCTGTAAACTGGCAAAATTCTATTGAAACTGATTGACACCAGCTAAAACTCTGGCTCTGTTTGTGTTATAGACATGTGGACTGACACACATATCTAAAAAAAAAATACTTGACACAAGTTTTTTGGGTTTGCTACTTAACTTTTCAGTACAGGCATACTACCTCCTTAATCTGCTAAGGGCATAGATTTGGGTACATCTACACTTGGAGCTGGGGGTGTGATTCACAGCTTGAGAAGACATACCTACACCAGCTCTGATCAAGCCATTGTGCTAAAAATAATGTAGTCACAGGGTCGTGAGCAGCAGGAGGGGTTAGCCACACCAAGTACATGCCTATGGTCTCAAGATGAGAACATATTCAGGGCAGCTAGCCCCTCCCACTGCTCACACCGCCACGGCTATCAGGGCTGTCCTTACCCATATGCAAAGTACGCAGCTGCGTAGGGCACCAGGAAATTTGGGGCACCAAATTTCCTGGTGCCCTGCACAGCTGCGTGCTGCTCCAGCCCCTGCTCTGCCTCTTCCCCAAGGCCCTCGCCCCTGCTCCGCCCCTGCTCCGCCCCAGCCCCACTCCCCCGAGGCGTGCGGGCAGGACTGGGCCTGCACTCACCGGCAGCGGGAAGTGCAGCGGCCCGGCCCCAACCGCGACGCCAGTAAGTGCTGGGAGATGGTTCCCCCCTGTTCCCCAAGCCAGCCCTGCCCCCCCCCAGAGGCCTGGGGCCCCAGACACCCCCTCCCCCCCGTGGGGGGGCTGCGTAGGGCCCCAGAATAGCTAGGGACGGCCCTGACGGCTACGTTCTATTTTTAGCACAATAGCTCAATCAGAGCTAGTGGAGTATGTCTTCCCCAGCTAGGCATTTTACCCCCAACTCAAAGTGCAGACATACTCCAAAGAGTTTGCAGCCATAGGTTCTTGGCAGAAAAAGCTGACAAGGCTGGTGTTTTTTATGGGACCAGCAAATAAAGGCACATCCAGTCATTTAAAGGGCACTGAACTCCAGATCTGGTTTATTCACCTGTGCACTCTTATTCCAAGTGAGTTATCAGAGTGAGTCTGATGCTAATAAACACATGATTCTCTAGCTAATGCTCTGGATTTGTGTGAATGAGAGACTAATTCTGGTCCGGAGTATCTATTTAAAATCTTGTTACCTGTGAGCAGCAATCAATTGTCGGGATTTTACTTGCACACCCTTGTGGCATGAGAATTTCAAAGAATTCCTCTTTGGGGATGTATTTGAAGTATTGAGTATCTGAATTAACAAAGTATGAAGCATTGTCTTTAAACCCTACAATCCTTTAATGCAGTCATAGAATCATAGAATATCAGGGTTGGAAGGGACCACAGGAGGTCATCTAGTCCAACCCCCTGCTCAAATCAATCCCCAACTAAATCAGCCCAGCCAGGGCTTTGTCAAGCCTGACCTTAAAAACCTCTAAGGAAGGAGATTCCACCACCTCCCTAGGTAACCCATTCCAGTGCTTCACCACCCTCCTAGTGAAAAAGTTTTTCCTAATATCCAAAGAAGATGGATCTAGACTGTTCTCAGTGATAGAAGATGACAGAACAAGGAGTAATGGTCTCAAGTTGCAGAGGGGGAGGTTTAGGTTGGACATTAGGAAAAACTTTTTCACTAGTAGGGTGGTGAAGAACTGGAATGGGTTACCTAGGGAGGTAGTGGAATCTCCTTCCTTAGAGGTTTTTAAGGTCAGGCTTGACAAAGCCCTGGCTGGGCTGATTTAGTTGGGTTTGGTCCTGCTTTGAGCAGGGGGTTGGACTAGATGACCTCCTGAGGTCCCTTCCAACCCTGAGATTCTATGATTCTATGAATCTAAACCTCCCCCACTGCAACTTGAGACCATTACTCCTTGTTCTGTCTTCTGCTACCACTGAGAACAGTCTAGATCCATCTTCTTTGGAACCCCCTTTCAGGTAGTTGAAAGCAGCTATCAAATCCCCCCCTCATTCTTCTCTTCTGCAGACTAAATAATCCGAGTTCCCTCAGCCTCTCTTCATAAGCCATGTGCTCCAGCCCCCAATCATTTTTGTTGCTCTCTGCTGGACTCTTTCCAATTTTTTCACATCCTTCTTGTAGTGTGGGGCCCCAAACTGGACACAGTACTCCAGATGAGGCCTCACCAATGCCGAATAGAGGGGAATGATCACGTCCCACGATCTGCTGGCAATGCTCCTACTTATACAGCCCAAAATGCCGTTAGTCTTCTTGGCAACAAGGGCACACTGTCGACTCATATCCAGCTTCTCGTCCACTGTAACCCCTAGGTCCTTTTCTGCAGAACTGCTGCCTAGCCACTCGGTCCCTAATCTGTAGCAGTGCATGGGATTCTTCCGTCCTAAGTACAGGACTCTGCACTTGTCCTTGTTGAACCTCATCAAATTTCTTTTGGCCCAATCCTCTAATTTGTCTAGGTCCCTCTGTATCCTATCCCTACCCTTCAGCGTATCTACCACTCCTCCCAGTTTAGTGTCATCTGCAAACTTGCTGAGGGTGCAGTCCACGCCATCCTCCAGATCATTAATGAAGATATTGAACAAAACTGGCCCCAGGACTGACCCTTGGGGCACTCCGCTTGATACTGGCTGCCAACTAGACATGGAGCCATTGATCACTACCCGTTGAGCCCGACGATCTAGCCAACTTTCTATCCACCGTATAGTCCATTCATCCAGCCCATACTTCTTTAACTTGCCGGCAAGAATACAGTGGGAGACAGTATAAAAAGCTTTGCTAAAGTCAAGGAATAACACGTCCACTGCTTTCCCCTCATCCACAGAGCCAGTTATCACGTCATAGAAGGCAATTAGGTTAGTCAGGCATGACTCGCCCTTGGTGAATCCATGCTGACTGTTCCTGATCACTTTCCTCTCCTCTAAGTGCTCCAGAATTGATTCCTTGAGGACCTGCTCCATGATTTTTCCAGGGACTAAGGTGAGGCTGACTGGCCTGTAGCTCCCTGGATCCTCCTTCTTCCCTTTTTAAAAGATGAGCACTACATTAGCCTTTTTCCAGTCATCCGGGACCTCCCCTGATCACTGTGAGTTTTCAAAGATAATGGCCAATGGCTCTGCAATGACATCCGCCAACTCCTTTAGCACCCTCGGATGCAGCGCATCCAGCCCCATGGACTTGTGCTCGTCCAGCTTTTCTAAATGGTCCTGAACCACTTCTTTCTTCACAGAGGGCTGGTCACCTCCTCCCCGTACAGTCAGAGCCCTCCTGGGGGAGTGCATGCCTCCTCTAGATCAGGCTACAGGTGGCCTCACATCATCTGAACAAGTTTTTTTTACTTTCCATTTCCTGGCCTCTCTCTAACTCCACCCACTTGCAACCCAGTGAAGGAGCTAGGGAAGGGAAATGCATTACTATATTCAGATGGGTACATCTACTGTTTCATCAAGGGGGAAAAAAAGTCATGCACTATGCAAGTCAGCATGGGCAGCTTCATTGCAATCAGTGATGCTAGGAACTTTGACCCACCTCTGTAGCCACAGTTCACTTAGTATCTATGGAAAAGAGCACAAGAAGAATAGATGACAGGCAGGCCCAAAAGTTCAGATTCACATACCTCCTGCCCACACACAGTGATGTGCTGGCAAACGTTAACAAGGGCTCCCATAGAAGTTTTCAGCCTCTGCAGATGGTGCATGGGCTACACCTTGTGTAAAATACATTCCCCTACTAAAAAAATATCAATCCATGTTTCTGCCACCATCCTGGCTCAGTATTTCATGATGCACTGTGCTTAGCCCTCGAATGGAGGCATTTCTAGTTAACTCCCTTATCTGGAAGCTTTTCCTCAAAGCAGCAGCAGTGGTGGCAGGAGCTGTCTTGCAGCCTCTCCTCTCAGCAGTGGCTGGCTGGGTAAGCAGCTCCCTTCTGATAGAGGTCTAGTTGGTCAGCTGGGGAATGAGTCTCCTTAGGTTCTTGAGATGGGTGGGACTTACCTGACTGCTTACAACCTTCCCTTGCATGTCTGTCAGTGGGTCCTAGCTAGCTCGTATGGCTGGGCAAGCACCAGCTGGCTCACAGACAACTGAAAACGTTAACAAGCACTGCTGGCCTCAACTTTTCTTGCTCACATTCACTGTGTGGATCCCGTATAAGGGTGCTGTAGGATGGGCTATACCTCAACCCTAACTGGCTTATTTTATGTGTGTGTGCGTGTGTGTGCGTGTGTGTGTGAGAGAGAGAGAGAATCTTTAGATTGATCCCAGTCTTCTGCTGCAGCCCGGCTTATTTTTATTTGTATTGTTTTGCCCTAGCTATCAGGTTATGTTAGTTTACATTTGCAAGGCTAACTTCACAAGGAAAAGGGCTACACATTTAGATTTTTGAAAGCCAAAGCTGAGCTTTTCCTTCATGGGGGGCTAAAAGGCCAACTCTGGTAACAGGTGGCTCTTCGAAGCCCCCCTCCAGCTGATCAGTGCATGCACAGCCACAGGGCAAGGGGGAAGTAAGAGGGTGGAAGCAGTAAGAAGGGACATGTTTGGTTTTTGGATGGGCAATGGTGTCCTGCGAGTCACATCACAAAGGCAGCTAAAATGAAGTTATTCATTAGGGGGTATTGCTGATGTAGGGCATGGCGGTATTTCCTACCGCACCCTCCTGTAGTCCAGTTGACAGAGATTGTAGCTCTTTTCCATCACTGATGCCTATCATCATTAGTAATCTAGGCAATTAGTATGGTTGTGTCCTGGAATCAAAATCCCCCTCAGCCCTCCTCTCCTGCAGATGTTGAAGCCTCTATTTCTCTCAAGTTTTGCTCTGGTTTCTTTTTTATGTGGATTTGAATGACAGTCACAGTTATTCTCAGTATATTTTTTTCTGCCTCCACTAACACAGGCCGGAAGAAACAAACATCCTGCCGAATATTCTGAAGAAAGTTGGCCGCACCCCTCTGGTTCGAATCAACAAGATTGGGAAAGCCTATGGGCTGAAGTGTGAGCTCTGTGAGTATCCCACGTCCACTGCTCTTCTGTCAGGTATTCTGAACTGAGTGGCAAGCTCAAAAGCTGCGGGGGACAAGGTCTCTTTTATAAGAGAGTCAGGAGTAACTAACTAAGGTTGGGAAAGTGTGAAAAGAAGGTGGAGAAATATGGCATATCTGGGATACTTCTAGACCTTTCCATGACAGTTATTTATCAGAGCTAAAATAGTGGTCTGCATTTCAAACTGCAGTGTAACAAGCACCTGACTGACAGTAACCCAGGCCTTGATCCAGCAAGATGGTCTTCACAGGAAGACTCTTACTACTTCTATTACTAGCCCCACTGCTCAGCTGCATTTTTGTTACTGCTGGAACGTACGTATTCTGTGATTTTAGTCTCCATTTTTAAAAAATAGGATGTGTGTTGTGGAGCTACTCAGCTACTTGCAATACCGAGTGCAATTGAGGAGTATCAGGGTCACAGGATCAGCAGTTTTGGAGGGAGAAAATCTCAGCGCGGATGTAGCTGCTGCTCCTCTTCTTTGGCAGAGCCTGGGGGAACAGCAAAACAGTACAAAACAATCTATTCTGTATGGCCCACATTACTGTAGTACCTGAACGCTGCACAATCTGTACTGTATTTATCCTTGCAACACCTCTGTCAAGTAGGGAAGTGTTGTTATCCCCATTTCATGGATGGAGAACTGAGGCACAGAGAGGCTGCGTGACTTGCCCAAAATCACACAGAAAGAAAGGGGACTGGAATGCAGATCGCTGAAGTCTTAGGCTAGTGCTCTAACCACTGGACCATCCTTCTCCTTTAAAGATGGCAGCATCTCTCTCCTGCCTGCCCATCTTCCTACATTAGAGAGAGACAAGCCGGGTGAGGTATTATCTCTTATTGGACCAACTTCTGTTGGTGAGAGAGACAAGCTTTTGAGACACACAAAGCTCTTCTTCAGGTCTGGGAAGGGTGCTCCTTGCATCACAGCAAAATGCAAGGTAGAATAGACTGTTTAGCTTTAGCTTGTCTCTCTCACCAACAGAAGTTGGTGCAATAAAAGACCACCTCATCCACCTTGTCTCTCTAATATCTTGGGACAGACATGGCCATAGCTACACTTCATACATCTTCCGTAGGGTTGCCAGGTGTCCAGTTTTTTATCAGAACGCCCGGTTGAAGAGAGACCTGGCGGCGCCAGTCAGCATTGCTGACTGGGCCATTAAAAGTCCGGTTGGCGGGGCTGGCAGGCTCCCCCGGAAGTGGCGCCATGTCCCTCAGCTCCTAGGGTGAGGGATTGCTTCGGGGGCTCCATGTGCTGTCTCTGCGTCGCCCTGAGCGCCATCTCCACAGCTCCCATTGGCCAGGAACTGTGGCCAATGGGAGCTGCAGGGGTGGTCCCTGCGTGCACCGTGCAGAGCCACCTGGCAGCCCTTATGTGTAGGAGCTGAGGGGCATGGCGCCGCCCGGCACCTGCATCCCCTCCTGCATCCCAACCACCTGCCCCAGCCTGGAGCCCCTCCTGCACCCAAACTCCCTGCCCCAGCCCGGAGCCCCCTCCCACGCCCTGAACCCCTCATTTTTGGCCCCACCCAGGAACCTGCACCCCCAGCCCAGAGCCCGTACTCCCTCCCACACTCCAACCCCCTATCTCAGCCCAGAACCCCCTCCCACACTCTGAACCCCTCAGCTCCACCCCCCAGTCTGGAACCCGCTCCTGCACCCCAAACCCCTCATCCCCAGCCCCACCCCAGAGCCAGACCCCCCAGCTTGAGCCCTCACCCACCCCCGCACCCCAACCCCCTGCCCTAGCCCGGAGCCCCTTCCTGCACCCTGAACTCCTCATTTCTGGCCCACCCCAGAGCCCGCACTCCCAGCCAGAGCCCTCACCCCCTCCTGTACCCCAACCTCCATCCCAGCCCAGTAAAAATGAGCGAATGAGTGAGGATGGGGGAGAGTGAGCAATGGGGAGGGGGGTGATGGAGTGGATGGGGGCGTGGCCACAGAGGAGGGGCAGGTGCAGGTGCAGGGCACGAGTGTTCGGTTTTGTGCAATTAGAAAGTTGGCGATCCTAATCTTCCTGCATAGCTTCTCTTGCAGGGCTGAACTAGGAGGCCCTCAGATAGTGGTACTGAATATTTTTAAAGACTTTAAAACCGTTCCTTTCAAACTAAAGGAGACTGATTGATTAAAAGTAATACGACTTTTGGCTTTTATTTCCCATATAAATTCATTATTTTTTTTCCATTTTCCCCCCATGACCAAAACACAATTCCTTATATAATTTACTGTGACAAGATGCTAGCCTTCATAATAATAACCTCCTCTCTTCCCTCCCTCCCCCCATGATGGAGGGAAGCAAGGCTTCCCTCGAGTTACTGACACTTTCGCCAAGATAAACAGAATTGGTGATTGTTCAAGTTATTTACTGTGATGTTTCACGGCATATTTCAAATGTGCCACACCAATCCACATGAGTACAACTAGGAAATGTTAAAGATGAATTGGAAAGCAAAGGTTCAAATTGAATTGAGCCTGGATTTGTGTGCTGAGTGTCTGCACTAACTACACAGCTGCCAGGCTTTATCCAGCTCCACATGTGGCATTTCTCACAGATGAGAGTCGCTGATTTCCTGCGCACATCCTGCCCCAAGCACTGCTGGGGATAGGAAATGGAGCAGCACAAATCTTGACAGCTGAGGCAGGAGTATATGAGTACTGAAGGGTGTTTGGGTCAGTGGTTGGGCGAGTGCTGAAGGGTGGGAGTGAGACCTGGGTAGGAGGTAGCAGTGTGGAGGGCCCCTCACCATCTATCCCAGTCAGCTGCTGCATTCATTCTGCTCCTCTTCCGTACGGTTTCCTCCCAATTCAAATCCAGCAGAGGGATCAGTGATGCTGCCTGCAGCCTGCAGAGTGGATGCCACAGCCAGAGCCACTGCAAGGCTTGTGTGTCACATAAGATGCTTAAGGCCTAGCAGCCCTGTCTGTAACTACACTGGGGGTGTATAACTTTTTAACAATTCTTCTTAATAGCCTCTTGAAATCCTCTTGATACACTACCTGGCTCTCTGCAGCTGTGCCAGAGGGTGTCATTCTGTTGCATCACATGAGACAAGGTGGGGGAGGTAATATCTTTTCCTGGACCAACTTCTGTTGGTGTAAGAGACAAACTTTTGAGCTACACGGAGCTCTTCCTCAGGTCTGGGAAAGATACTCAGGGCTGGTCTACACTGAAAACTTACATCGGCATAGCTACGCCTCTCAGGTGTAGACAGGTTGATGGAAGAATTCTTTTGTTGACCTAGCTACTGCCCCTTGGGGAAGTGGATGAACTACACCAACAGGAGAGCCCCTCCCATTGCTGTAGACTAGTGTTTACACTGAAATGCTGTAGTGTTCTAAGTGCAGACAACATAGCCCCAGAGCGTCACAGCTAACTACAAGGGGGAACCATAGTGGAGTTTGGGGGGGGGGCAATGGAGGGCGTTTGCACCCCCCCACCTGCAAGCTTGGGGCAGGCAGGCAGCCTGATTGTGCAATTCAATGAGTTCTGCAGAGGAGACAGGAGACTGCTCCCAGTTTGCGCCCCTGAGGCAGGAGTCAGAATGTTGTTTATAAACAGAGTGATTAACAGGTGATTAAGATAAGAAAGGGCTGTTAGGATGTTTCCTAAAGTTAAATGATCTGTTCCAAGCTTGGTGAACTGCAAAAAGTAAAGTAGCCTAAATGATAGAAAGTAATTGTTGATTTTTCTACAATTGTTTCAACTGTTATATTCAAGAGGTGGTAACACAGTTACTAATATCTTTCTTTGAGAAGATAACTGATTTTTTAGACAAAGGAAATGCAGTAGATCTAATCTACCTGGATGTCAGTAAGGCATTTGATACAGTTTCACATGATAAATTATTAGTTATATTAATCACAATCTTCTTCAATTTGAGAACTGAAAGGTGGATAAGGAACTGGTTGAAGGGGACACTACAATGGGTCATACTAAAAGGTGAACTGTCAGGCTAGAGGGAGGTTACTGGTGGAGTTCCTCAGGGATCAGTCTTGGGACCACCCTTATTTAACATTTTTATTACTGCTCTTGGCACAAAAAGTGGGAGTTTTTATTAAGTGCATGATTTTCAGTGGCTAGCAAAGTTATGAATGTAAGTGCCCAGGCTCCTCTTTTGAAGGTGTTGTGCAGGTTTCCTTTGGGGACAAGGACTGAGAGGTCAGATACAGAGTGATCGCTGTGTGAAAAGTGTTCACACAGAGATGATGTGGTGTTTTTGTCTTGTATCATTTTTCTGTGTGAGTTCATTCAAGGGTGTCGTGATTGTCTGGTTTCACTCACATAGTTGTTATCGGGGCATTTACTTGCCTCAAATGGCATTGCATGAGTTTCAATGAGCCTTCTGGTATATGTGATTTCACTTTCTGGGATAGCTTCAGTTGGAGTAGCTCCTCTCAAACTCCTACATGTGCCCAACAGGAAAATAGCTCATTTTTTGACAGCTAAGTTTATCAGTAAAATATATGTTAAAGACAAAATAAATATAAAAGGAGTTACATTAGAAGTGGGTCTGTGGGCTGGTGGAGTGGGCCAGTTTGTCCAGCAGGAACAGAAGTCTCTTACCTCCTGAGGAGTTTACCTATTCCTTTCTCCATGTGAGGCGTGTTAGTAAAAGGATGGAGGGGTTTTTATTAATAAGTTACATTTTCCCCCTTTTTATTTGGATCTGATGGTGACCTGCAGAGGCTGAGTCAGGTTGTCTTCACTTTTACAAGGGCAGCGAGGCCAGGCAGCAATTCTTTCATCCGATCTATCTGTTGCATCTATCTGTTGTAGGTTCTTATGTGGTTCCTGTCACCGCAGTATCTGAACACTTCACATGTATTTGTATACCTTCACTACACTCCTGTGAGGTAGGGCAGTGCTATTATCTCCATTGTACAGATGAGCAACTGAGGCCATGTCTACACTACAAAATTATGTTGACCTAACTTAGTTGGCGTACAGCCACCACCGTTATTGAATCGCTTGTGTATGTGGACACTTGGCTCCTTGTGTTGGTGGTGCACGTCCTCACTAGGAGTGCTTGTATCAATTGTGCTGTCAGTGTGGGGCATTGTGGAACTCCTGAAAGCCAATAGCAGTCAACGTAAGCAATGCAGCGTCTACACTGATGCTGCATCAACCTAATTACATCAACTGACTCTATGCCGCTAAGGGAGGTGGTGATACTAAATCGGCGTAGAGAAGCACTTACGTCGGTAGGAGCCAAATTTAAGTGAAGACACTTCCACAGCTAGGGTGATGCAAGGCAGCTTATGTTGACCTAACCCTGTAGTGTAGACCAGGCCTGAGGCCCAGGGACTAGGGGCTTGATTCACAAAATAACTTAGATGCCTAAATCCCAGAATCAGGTCCCACTGGGATTCACAGAACCCCTGTTCAGATGCCCCGGCCCATGTAGGCACCTAAACTTGCTCAATGCCTACATTTTTGCAGTAAAAGTTCTCTCGGCCCCTATGAGTCTGCCTCTGAGCACGTGCACTGCAGTCCCACGCCAGATGCCCCAGAGCGATGCGCAAACCGGGCAGAGAGAGGCGTTCCTCCACCTAACTCCCTGCAAGGCCCGATCCGGTAGGCATGAGACGCTTACACAAGATGCTGGGGGGAGGAAGGGCAGGACTTCCACAGTGCAAGAGCTTCAACAAGAGAGACCGAGGAAGCCCTGCGCCAGAATATCCCATAGCCCCAGTGGTGAGAGCACTAGGGTGACCAGACAGCAAATGTGAAAAATCAGGACAGAGGGTGGGGGGTAATAGGAGCCTGTATAAGAAAAAGACCCAAAAATTGGGACTGTCCCTATAAAATCAGGACATCTGGTCACCCTAGAGAGCACTCATCTGAGAGGTGGGTGACCACTGTTCAAATCCTTTCTTCCCATCCGACAGAGGGGAAACTTGAACTGGGGGGCTCCCACATCCAGGTGAGTACCTTAACTACTGGGTTAAAAGTTATGAGGCTTCTTCTCCTTGGTAAAATGGTGCAGCCGCTTGGCACCAAGAGAAGATTTGCAGCTGAGAATCCCTAGCAGAGGGAGGTGCATCCTTGCAATGTGAATGTAGGTGCCTATCTCTGAGAGAGGGGCAGGGCTTAGCACACATTGGCTAGCCTCGGCAAGGAGCCACCTAGCGTGCTGGGTTTCATGGATCACATTCTCAGGTGCCTGTCTCTCACCATTCATTGTACAGGGAGACGAGACACCAAACTCCAGCTTTGTGAATCCCAGTGATTTTTCTAGGTGCCTAAAAGTTAAGTGTGATGATGCTGAGCATCACCATGCTTAAGTTTCTTTGTGAATCTAACCCTAAGTGACATGCCCAAGGTCATATAGGAAGTCTGTGGCACAGCAGTAATTGAACCTGAGCCTCTTGCTCCCCTAACCTAATCTCTATAGAATTCTCCCATGAAGAGTTATAAAGTGTCTTAAAAATAACATGGGATCAGCTCCAGTTTATTTTCTATGTGTTTAGCCACTGGTTTTTTTGGCTGAGTAGAGCCAGGTTGTCTTCGCTTCAAAACTGAGATGCAGTCTTTCCCCTCAACGCTTGTGAGCAGAGTTGGGTTGTTACCATCTCCGTATATGGGAGGTTGTTACTAGGAGGCATGTCCCCAGGAGACACAGAAGGGGCTTGTTCTAAGAGTCAGTGGGCAAACCAGGAAGATATGCAGTGCTGCTATTTACCAGGACGTTATCTCCCCAGCTGGTGCAGGACTGGAAGGGAAACATAAGTTATATGAGTGGCTTTACATTCTCTTTTATTACACCTGTCGATCAGCACAAAGTACACTGCAAAATAAACTTTTGCGGTAACTGGTGTGAACAAGGGGTTAACAATGCTGTGGGAATGACTAAAAATAGTCATGTTTGCCTTTTGGAATGTCCCTGTAGCCTGATTTTGGCAATTTACTTCATAAAATTTAAACCCTGAAAGTACATTGTCTACTGATTTGTTTTCATAAGGGTGTTCCTTGCAGAGACAGTCCTAACAACTCAGCGTGGGTTAGGGTGACACAAACTGGCTCTTAGATTGTAAATTCCTCCATGTCTCCTCCCTGTTCTGTTCAGCATGAGTTCAGCTGTTGGCCTTCAACAAACAGGGCCAGGTTCTGTTACCCCTCCTCTCCCTGAGTAGTAATTTACTCCAAAAGTTGTCCCGGCCCCATGGTCTTCTTGTGGAGTAAGGTCCCAATCCGGTTCTGATTGAAGCCAGTATCAAAACTCCCTTGGCTTCAAAGGGAGCATGAACCGGTTCTAAGGTACTACTCAAGAGGAGTAAGAGTATGAGAATCTGGCCCAGTGATAATTATTTATTTCATTAGGTAGTGTAGAAAAAGAGCACAAAAAGTTACTTTCAAAGCTCTACGTCTTTATAAATCTACAACAACACAGGAACTGCTGCACCAGAAAAGGCCAATGATTAAGGCTGTGAGTTTGCAACGGAGGTCGCGGAAGTCATGGATTCCGTGACTTTCCGTGACCTCCATGAAATTCTGTAGCTGCAGCAGCCAGTGTGGCTGAGCCCAGGGCCACCAGAGCAACTGGCCCTGGAGCCAGCTGCTTAGGCAGCCCCGGGGCCAGCCAGTGCCAGTGTCAGCTGCTCAGGTGGCCCCACAGCCAGCCAGACGGGCTGCTGTTTGAGCGGCCCCGGGGATAGTTGCGCCAGCTGCTGCTTGGCGGCCCTGGGCAGCTGGCCCCAGAGACCACCCTAGCAGCGGCTGGTGTGGCTGGCCCTGGGGACCGCCTGAGCAGCTGTCCTGGGGCGGCGGAGCAGCGGCCGGAGTGCGGCCCCAGGGGTGGCCAGAGCTGCCGGTGCTCGGCGGCTTCAGGCATCTGGCCCCGGGGCCCCCCAGAGCAGTGGTCGGTGGGGCTGGACCCAGGCTCCCCCAGAGCAGCGGTGGCTGCGGGGCCAGGGCAGCTAAGATTTAGTCAGGGGTGTTTATAGTAAAAGTCATAGTCATAGGCCATGAGTTTTTGTTTATTGCCCATAACCTGTCCATGACTTTTACTAAAAATACCCGTGACTAAATTGTAGCCTTAACCATGAGCCGTGCACTCACTTCTTCCATCTCTGACACTGGCTGCTGTTGGATGCCTCAGAGGAAGGAGAAACACCCACTCTATGACTGTGTGACCCAACCTGGCAATCCTCTTGTGTCCAGAACTGGGAGGACTGGTAGCTCATGAAACAGACTTAGAAATCTGGCACTTGGTAGTAGAACTTGTTATTATTTATTGACTTGAATTTTACTGAATAACAAATGCTATTAAAATGTAAAACAAACAATATCTCTTCATTCCATCTCTTATGTACCTGGCCCTTATGCTATAGACTAATGCTGCAGATAATGATGTGTTTGGGGGTTTGCTAGTGGTTAATTACAATGACATACCGTACTTTTTGTGTTCTTGGAGGGGGGTGAATGGTGAGAATCGGAGAAGAACTGATGTGCTTCTCTGTGTAGAAGACCATTCTGTAGTGATGGTTTTAGCCTATTTGATAGCAGGGATTAAATTGTATGCAGGCAAGTTGGATTTGGGCTCATTTGTAATTTGGGCTCCCCTTCAAATTCTAGTGGCAAAGTGCGAGTACTTCAATGCTGGGGGGAGCGTGAAGGATCGAATCGCCCTGAGGATGGTGGAGGATGCCGAAAGAGCTGGGATCATAAAACCCGGAGACACACTCATTGAGCCAACATCAGGAAACACAGGTAGGAACTGGATTTGTGGCCCTGCATTTGGACAGCATGGTTATGGAATAGAATGATGGCCTGATATTTTTGAGGGGGATGGGAGGGGGTGGGATGGAAGCTTTTGGAACCTTTCAGCTCCTACTACAATGAAGAGGGGAAATGAGGCTTGCTAAACCTTTTCTGTTAAATGCAGTTTTCCCTTTTCCAGTGCCCATTGACCCCATCTGTTGCTGATGTATCCATGTTTGCAGGGAAAGTTTGATTAAGAAAATTTACCCCCTTGCCTGAGGTGCAGTTGCAGACATGTGTGTTACATTGTTTTACGTGCTTTAGTCTGGAAATTAGCCTCTGTCCTTATAACTCTGTCTCTGTCCTCAGCTCACCCACCCCATCCCAAACTGTGCCTAGGTGTTGCAACACACCAGAGGAAGTGAGATCTCAGGGGTGATTTAGTGCTGAAATTCCTAGAGGGGTTAAAACCGCACCAAGGTGTCAAAACCGCAGAGCCAGTGTGTGGTAATAGTGGGCAGTTCGCTCACAACAACGCAGCTAACAAAAAGCTCTAGAGGACCTGACGCATGTAAAGCACATTTCCTGGCTGCGAGCTTATTGAATAGTTAGAGCGAGTTTTCACCGGGGAATTTCCCTGAATTCCCCCAGCAAATAAATAGGCTTGGAAGGGTTAGAAATGTCAGTAAATATTGATTGCACTGCACACACACACACACCAATGGAAAAATATTTCTATCACTAACAATCAAAATTTACAGATAGGCAAAGTAAGAAAAATGCTGCTTGAGACCTTATTATAGGCAAAATCCAGTGATCTGGACTTTTGAATTAAGCTTGTTACAAATGGACAAGTGAATGAATAGTAAAAGCAGGTGGGATTTGATGGCTGAAAGCTCTTTACATTGTGTATTTTGACAGGTGACGTGGACAGTTTGTGTTTCAACGGCTATAAAGCTTTAACTTTTTGAACCTCGGTGTCTCCTGTCAATAAAAGTCATTCTCTTATCCTGCCCCCATAACATTTAAATGGCTAAAAATCTTTTAAAATGCTTAAAAATAAACATCAATATGATCCGTCACAATGATAGAACAAATGGAAATTGAATTTTGCCCAAGCTTACAAATATATCATGGCTTCTTCCATATCTGCCTTATTTAGCCTCAGCTGGCCAGGAACAAGCTAGGGCCAGTTCATGGTTGGGAGAGAAGGTGCAGGAGCTTTTCCCCATTCTGTAGCTTGCACAAGAAGAAGACACAACTGGCCAGGGCTGCACCCTTCCTATTTTCCTGGTGGAGTGCAGCACCCCCAAGCAGCTAGGGCTATGGGTCTGTCTCCCCCCACCCCCTCCCACTAGCAGGCCAAACAAGACCAGCATAGTTGAGGGGGATTAAACTGCACCCTATACAAGGGTGTAGATGCCACAGAGCTCAGGAAGGAATTCTGCACCCCTGAGGCAGCATTCCTCCTTGTACTTGCCTATGGGTCGTGTGACTCCACAGGAGGCTGTTCCTGAATGGCGTGATTGAGCTCAGAGTCAGGGCCTTACAGTGGAATTTCTTTGCCTTTCTCTTATCTGACCATTTGATCTAGCTCTAATACTAAAGCTATTTCTACCAATCCTCTGACAGGCTGCAGCCTGGATTTAACCTCCGGCGTCTATTGCAGACTTTTTCGACAGCGCGTCCTAGTACAGAAGCAATGTTTCACGCCTGCCCTGCGCATCCTCTTGTATCAATTCAGAATCTAAAGCCTCATTTGCCTTCCCCAGCCAGCATGGGAACAGCTGGCGCGGTCAGTCATTCAGAGTGAAATTAGAGCACAGATACACGTTGCCAACTAGCCATGGAGTGAGGTTGGCGCATGTGCAGCTTTATCCCACAAGTTAGACTGCTGGGGGCAGGGCGCGTTAAGCAGACCTGAGGAGAACAGAGAGCTGTCTAAGCGTAATTATATCTTTTCTGTGTGAAACGACACATGTGGGAAAACAAGAGACTGGCGCTTTGCTAAGTGTAGAAAAATGCTTCTGAGCCTTTCCAGTCCCTTCAGTTTGTATGCTGTGAAAATACACTGCTCTTCCCCCGTTCTCAGGGACACAGAGACTTAATTACAAGTAAGCTCTCAAATTAGAACATCCTCCTACACTAGGACTGTCAGAGAGCATGCAAAAAGTCTAAGATGGTACATTGCTATTTAGCTTCTAAGTGCAAATCCATGAGCTACATTTACCAGATTAACACAGGACGGGCAGGAGACTGTGACTGTCAGTTGACCTTGCCAAATGCTGTCATTGAATAATGCCCTTTCCTCCCCCACTGCCTAGGAATCGGGCTGGCCCTGGTTGCTGCAGTGAAAGGCTATCGCTGCATCATTGTGTTGCCAGAGAAAATGAGCATGGAGAAGGTCAGAGTCCTTTATGGTATTACACTGAAATCCTGGGAATGGAGAAAGTTCTCTCTCTTGAGCACTAGTGAACCCTTTCTTATATAGGGTAACAATCCTAGTTACAAGTAATGGCATATTTCTGTAGTTATTCAAAAGAGTTCTCTGGACAATGAAGCAGGCAATGATAATCTGACTGATTATCTGGTGTCAGCTATGCAGCTGGTGCAATATATTAGCCAAATATGGTACATTTCTGCACTGAGATGATGCAATTTTATGTCTATGGGTGTGTGTGATGGTTAGAGCAAAGGAAAGGTATGCAGGGCGCCTTGGTTCTATTTCCAGTTCTGCTGCCAACTTCTTGTGTGACTTCTGGCAAGTCACGTAATCTCTCTGTCCATTTCCCTCTATTTAAACTGAAGATATTTATATTAACTTCACAGGAGTATTAACCAGATTTCTCAAGAAACCCCATCAAGATGGCAGAAATTTCACATGATCTTGTGAGATTTCCTCCATTTGGGGCAAAAATCTCACAATAACAGTTTGCAAGACCTTGGCGCCTTTGAATTCAGACCTGTATCCTAGCCCTGACTTGGCTCAAACCTCAACCCTAACCTAAACCTCATCTGGATCAAACACCACCTCCTCAGCCCAACTGTAATAACCCACCCAACAAATGATCAGAAACCGAAGAGCTCTAATACCTAGCTCTCCTGTTCTCACCGCTAGACAACAGTGTCTCTCTGTTGATAAACACTCATTCTCAGGTTCTCCATTCCTGTGCTTATGGCCAGTTTGCTCTACCTGTATTCTGGGTCTGTGCTGGGACTGCCCAGTCCATGGTGTACATTAGAGCAGCCTTGGGAGTGCTCTAACATATGCTTTGCTCCATATGCCCCTTGGAAACCAGCAAATAGTAGTAGTGCAGTGGATTCTGGTTGTGCCCCCCAGCTACCACTTCATTGTAGAGGCTAGGAGCGTGGCCAGGCTAGAATCCTTATGCCAGGCTGGGAAGGCCGTCTGTATTTAGGAGTATTTTCAGGCGGCATTTCTAACCAATTTAAAGGCCCATTATGCTGCCAGAATGATGTAAAAAAGCATTAGTGAGTGTGACTGAGAATCAGACATTGTATCTCTAAACCACTCTAAATGTTAAATGTCTTATGAATGCAAAGCCCTGTCTGGCTTTTGACACTAACATGAATATATAGGTTCAGATTACCGGCAGTACAGGAGATCAGCTTTATTGTGTCTGCTTCATGATTTACAGGTTGATATACTAAGGGCTCTTGGTTGTGAGATTGTTAGGACTCCAGCCACCAGCTTTGATTCCCCTGAGTCTAATGTTTCTGTTGCTCGGAAGCTGAGATATGAAATCCCGAACTCTCACATTCTGGACCAGGTAAATTCAATTACTTTTGGGGTTCTCTCTTTAAATCTGGATTGCACAGGATTGCCTAGGTCTGCTCATCTCTCTCATTCTGCTACACATCTGTAAGATGCTCAGTACCATTGTGGCACTTCTTGCCACTGCATTTCTTCTCCCAGACACTGATGCTCATTTTTATGGCATGTGTGACTTGACTTCTCTTCCTTGAAGCACTGGGCTGCAAAAACAAAATAAGAGGCATATTCAGAGATTGTGGAACCTGTGGCAAAGTTTTGGGGGGTTGAGCACATTTTGATTCTGTTCTATCTGGAGAATGTTTTACCACCACTTTAAAGTAAATTTTTATGCTTGAGAAAGTTTCCTGACTGGCAGCACTGGAAAAAAATATGTTGTGTATATAAATAGGCTCACAGTGAAGGTCAAACAAACCGCTTGTAGTAACCCATGCTACAGAATGGGCAGTGGTAATCTGAGCCCCACACATTGACGCATACATACAAGGATCACATTCTCAGGGATGGTACGTTCCTGCCACAGGGCTCACTGGCGGGAGGGAGAGGTTAGTTTAGTCTTCTTGCCTAGATGTTCATTGACCTCTCTACAGATCCTGCGAATGAGCTTCCTAGAGGCAGCAGCATGGGCTTGTCAAGGACTGAGCTTGGGGCTGGAAGTTAGGCACTTCTGAGTTCTGCTCCTGGCTTCCTGATGACTCACTTTGCTGAGAAATCAGAAGAGTTTTTTTAAACAACAACAAATACATGGGAGGGGAGGGGGGGGTCAAGGAGGAGGGTTCTTTGCCATGTGGATTATGTGCTTTTTGGGTGCACTCTGGTCACATGTGCAGGTTTTACACGTGGATTCAAAACTCCCTTTCTCAGGGAATCGCTGGCCTCCAGGAGCTGGAGCTTTAAGAAAAGCACCAAATAGCACAAGAATTGGCACCACTGAACTAGAAACACCCATGCCAGCAGCCCTGCACCAACTGCAGGGCTCAGAGTTCTGGGAGCTCCTTCTTTCCCCTCACCCCCTAGCCCTGCAGGCTGGGAGGTAACTAGGAGTGCTTGTCCTCTGGAAGCACAAGACGGGGTGGCCAGCAGCATACTCTGTCCCAGAAGGAATATGTCTGAGCGGGGCACAGTGGTCATGCCCCTTCACGCCCATGAACACCCGACAGTGGCAAGGGATTAGCACTGAGGGGAGGCACAAACAACATCTGTTCGATAGTGTCACAGCACTCCTATGAGCATAATTTCCCCTTCATGCCCGCTTCTGGTCTCTGCCGGTGTGTTGCCTCCAGAATTCCCTTGCTCAGACACTACACCCCCCTCCCATACCCTCATGCAGCTCCCCCTCTTGCCAGTCTTCATCAGGCTCTGTCTGTTTTGTTTTCAGTCATGAAGGAATGTGCCATCCGACAGCATTGCCAACACCTGGTTTTCTATCAGCCTGTCTCTCCCATGGGGGCATTGGGTTGGGTTTAGGGGCATATCTGGGGACAACATTCCTGTCCTTCTGTTTAGCTCCTCACTGGAAAACATACCACACACTGCAGTACCTCCCTAAAGCCCAAGACACCAAGTTACTAGACTACTAGGACTCTCTCTCTGGGCCTGCTTGGATTGTGGTGCAGTGTTGCGCAGGACAAGGAGGGGGCTTTTTATGCCTTGAGTAAAACACCTCCGTAGCTGTTCTTAGTTCAGTGTCTGACCCACCCTGTTAACCGTAACATACACTGTTCTCTGTTGTAATAAACAGTACCGAAATCCCGGCAACCCAATGGCTCATTATGACACCACCGCTGAGGAGATCCTGGAGCAGTGTGAAGGTACTGTTTGTTCTATCTCGGCCATGGATTGCACATGCCATATCCTTCTGAGGAAGGGTTCTGTTACTTTATGGACTTATTTGTTTAAACGTATAGAAAAGCTAAAAAGGGACTTGGTAAGTTACAGGCAGCCTTGACATAGCTTTAAATAAAGTGTGAGTGCAGCGATTTGAGATGACCCACCTCCCCCTTGAACAATTCCCCACCCTTGTAATTACAATTCCCCTCCATTTTCAAAAGCCTGGGAAAAGAGATGAACCTTGCAACACAGTTGGGCTCATTTGGATCCTAGGAGGAAGCGAATTGCAAAGTAGTGGGTCCCTCATGGAGAATGGCTAACCAGCAGTCTCCTCTCTCTTGTACCCAATGGGGCTTCAGCTCAACTGCCTCTGCTGCTCTCAACTGTGACAGTATGGCCTGGGGAACGTGTGGACATGACAAAGTGCTGGATGACACAGTGGAGGTGGCCATCTATCTGCAGTTGTGGCATCACTGTAATGGGTTAGTTAAGAGGACTAAATGGCTCAAGAGGCCTCCCTGGGAATATCCATACGAGTAATCAGCACACTGTAGCTGATCCTGCAAAGTCATTAGTAAATTAAAATGGATCAAAACTTTGCGAGCGCTGCAGAGACTAATCCAGCTTCTTTTGGTGGCTGGAATAGGCAATAAAAGAATTTCAGTCCTTGTCTGGATGGGCAAAAATGGAACCCATCCCCAGTGGTAGAAAGTGTGACAGGCGTAGTGAAAACAGGTGCTTTAACAAAGTTGACAATGGTGGCAAGAAAGCCTGAGCCCTACCTATACTATAACGTGCACCGTCGCTAGCCCTGGCAGCAGCCAGTAATGAATTATGTCTCATTTTTGCCAGTGTAGTTACAGCCTAAAACTCTCAGGGCCTGAGTCTACTTTCCCACCACTTTTACATCAGTGTAAATACATTGACTTCAGTGGAGCTGTTCCTGGCTTATACTGATGTCAGAGCAGAATCAGGCTCTCTTAGCTGGATGCTAAGGCCAGCCAAACCAATGCGTGCTATCGCTAATGTGTCTGCAGAATTTCAACCCAATGTAGTCCAAAAGGATGGAGTTACTAAGCTAGCAATCTATCAAAGTACAATGGGGTGAAGCTTATTGGCGCATCACAGCACTACAATGCTGCACAGGTTCTCTATGCACAAGAACATGTGTAAAATACCTACTGATGTGACATGCCAGAATAAACCAATTGTGGAGAACATTTCCATCCTCTCTAAATGCTTCTCACCTCCTTTAACTGCAGGCAAGGTCCACATGGTCGTGGGTGGAGCTGGCACAGGAGGTACCATTACTGGCATTGGCAGAAAGCTGAAGGAGAAGTGCCCGGAATGCAAAGTAGGTAGAAAGACTGACCTGCGCATTGAGCATTAGTGGCTACCTGGTGTTTTTCTGCCCTTTTCTTTGACTAGAGAAATGCCCTTGACGTCACCTCTCGGGCGATGCCATTGACTGTGACTGCTTGCTCACCTGCAGCTGGGGTGAACCTGATTATTAGAGCGTCTGTTTTCCACTTTTTCTGAACCAGGAAGTGTACGGATGCAGCTCACTTTTGATAGTAACAATTTTCAGTTACTCTCAACGTGAGCTGGATTCAGCCTAGTGACTTAGAGGTAAAAGGCTCCACAGCCCCATCACTAATCCTTGAGACTTTCAGTTCCCCATGCTTCTAAGATTAAATTGTAAAGCTGATGAGAAGGAAAACTTCTGGGCAAAAAGGTCCTGGCTGTCCATGCCAATGGACAGGAATGTTCATGCATACCTTGGGAAGAAAAACGTGTTGCAGCCAAATATGGTTATATGAACACCGGTAATTTTTTCATTGGAGATGTTTCTGCTTCATTTTCCCTAGGTTCTTAGTGTGGCTAACAAGTGATTCTTCCCTTTCAGATTGTTGGTGTAGATCCCGAAGGCTCCATTGTCGCTCTGCCCAGTGAGCTGAACACGGCAGAGGACGCAACCATGGAAGTAGAGGGGATTGGACATGACTTTATCCCAACTGTCCTTGACAGATCAGTATGTAGCATTGTGACAAGCAGTGGGGAAGCGGGGAGGGAGGGGTGGTTAGGGCCCAGCCATGAAGTTTGGCTCTTGGACCAAACTGTCCCCACGTTCAGAAGTGTTCAGATCCAGGGTCCAGTTCTGGCCCATCACTAATTGTTGAAAGTTAGCTGAATTAGTTACCAATACAAAAGAAGCTATCGCTGGTGGCTTAGAACCTGCCAAACCCATGGCACCATTCTCCATATGTCTGACCTAAATGAGCTGCAGGGAGAGGTCAAATTTAAGAGACAACCAGAAATATGCTGCAACACTGCACTCCATCGTTCTGTCTTTCTTTACAAACTTTCAGGCAGTTCTTATAGCCTTGTTAATAATGGGTCCCAGTGCTTTTCATTATTATCATTATTTACTATTTGAATTCTAGTAGAGCCTGAAGGCCCTGACCAGGGATAGGACCCAATAGTGCTAGAAGATGTTATGTACACAGAGGTTATTTCTAGACATACCACACCCTAGCTTTAGTGTAGCTAGCTCAGATGCTGGTAGCAGTAAAGCTGCAGCAGCGTAATTACCGAGGGTTCTGGGCAGGCTCGGACAGCCAGTGCTGAAGCCCATGCTGCTGCAGCTTCCCTGCTACTGGTGCCTGAGTTAGCTAGATTAAAGTTATCGTGGGTATGTCTTCACAAGCTGCAGTGTAGACGCACCTATGGAAGAGTCAGAGACCTTGCCCTGAAGAGCTTACAATCTAAAAGACACAGCAGGCAAACAGAGAGACAGTTATAAACAAACAAAAATTGCCAGAAGTGCAACACAACGTCATCTCACTTTCTCCTTCACACAGCAACTCCCTTGCCCACCAGTCTGACCCATACCCAGTTGCCAGTCAGAGTTCTTCACAGCCCTAGCTTAGCCACCTTCCCCACTCCCCGCCTCCACAGGAAAACACTCCGCCTGGTTCTCGGAGTCGCACACAAAACAAGAACCTCAGGTGTGAGCCCCTTCACGTTTTGGATCTGGTTGAATAACAGCGCTTGAATTTGAGCCCATCCCTAGAGTTTTGGCCTGAAATCTCTGCCAAAGCACTTTGCAAGCCATCAGCACCATTGAATCTCTCCCTGAACCTTAGCCCTGGTTCAGCAAAACCCTGAACCCTAGCTTAACCCTGAACACCACTTCCTCAGCCCACCACTACTCAAAACACATTAGACACTAACAGTTTTACTTCTGCAGCGTTGGCAGGAGCATACGAGGAATTCATGTGGGTAAAATTCACTCCAATTGAAGCTGAGGATGAAGCCTCACGTGCTTTGCCATATGTGTTCATTTTCAAGTGCAGCGGAAAGTGATTTGACGCCGATGGAAGCTGCAGGTGCTCAGCTCCTCTGAAAACCCGGCCTCCTGTACAGAGCAGAATGCACCAGAGGCGTGGAGCCCAAAATAACATGTCTAGGACCATAAAATCTTTCTCTCCTTCCTTTCAGGTGGTGGATCTGTGGTGCAAGTCCAATGATGCAGACTCCTTTCTCATGGCTCGCAGGCTGATTAGAGAGGAAGGGTTATTGTGTGGTAAGTTATTGAAGAATGTTATATCTGTTCATAAACATTTTCCATTTTAATTCCATCTTTTAATCATTTTAGACTAGAAAGCTCTTCAGGGCAGGCAGTGTCTGTGTTTTTGTGTCTTATACAGTTCCGAGCACATTCTCTGTGCTATACTGATGGGACCAGATCCTGAGTTGGTGTGAATTGATTTCATGGAGCTACAATGATTTCTAGCAGCCCTGGATCTGACTCATGCTAAATAATTGTAATCTCATCTCATGTTCACACTTTTGCATAAGGAGGTAGAACTTCTGGGGCTACCTTTTTTGGGTGCAGTGTCACATGAGTTGAGTGGAAAGATTAGTGGGATTCAGAGCAGGGCAAACGGACAAAAACTGCAGCTCCACTAAGTCAGCCATAGGAGGTTATATTTGCTGTCTTTGAGCTGTTGCCATATGATACTGGAAGGTGCAAGGATTGAAGCAGGACGTTTTGAGATGGCCTGTTAAAGTAAGGCGTTCTTACAGCTCCCAGTCCCTGGTGCAAGGAGAAATACTTTGTAAGAGAAACCGAACAGCTTTTCAAAATGAACAGTTGTCCTTGTGCAAATGCTGTTTACAGACGGGCGTCAGTGCCACTCCACAAGGCATCAGTGCAACACAGCTGGCTGCACTCTCAGCCCTGGGCCAGATGCTCACGGGTTCAAATCCAATACCAGCCAGTACAAGGGCTCATGCTGACAGCTAAAGAAGTAGTGAGAAACCACAACTTCCATTGAAGTCAAGGGAGCTGCAGGTGCTCAGCACCTTTGAAAAATCAGACCTCTTTTATTTAGATGCCTGTGTTTAGATTGAGGTGCCTAATTTTAGGCACCTAAGTCTGAAAATGTTACCTTGGTATATATGTAACACAAGTATATAAGAAGCACATTTTTAAAGGTATTTTGGCTCCTGACTCCCATTGATACCAGTGGGTGTTAGGCACATAAATACCTTTAAAAATTGGCCTTAAATGTCTTCCGACACTCAAGGTTATCTCAAGAGATATGTTTCCACATTTCAAAGGACAGCATCTGCAAGTCTAAAGAAAATTGCCATATAAATGATAAAATAACAACCTATGACTAAACTTAACTCCTAATGTCTGAGATTTCATGTGATAGACAACAAAATAAGCACTTTTTCTACATTTGCTAGAGTACTGCTAGTTTACAAAACTGAATTACTACAACTCACTCACTTACAAAATGTCACGTGCACTCAGAAGTGTGACATTCATACTGTAATTCCTTTTGCGGTCAATGGTGTCACACCAAGACCAAATTTGGTTCAGAAATCCGAAGTGCACACGGACTGAGGACTATTATGAACCTTAGTCTTTTCTAAGCTGAAATATTAGCAGGTGAGAAGCCAATATTACCTGTGAGAAGCCAAGGACCTTTTTTTGAGTTACACACAGGAAAACAAAAACACACAGATGCGCGCGCACACACACACACACACACACACACACACACACACACACACTCACGGCTCCAAACACCATCATTGCAATTTTAATTTTCCTTCTTTTCGACCATTTATTTAAAGTGCACTAAGCACTTGTAAAATGTGTTAGCTCAACAGCTCTGGAGCGTGAAATGTTCTCTGTGCCAACAAAACAAGGACAGCATGGGCAAGTTGCTCCCAACCCCCTGGCCCCTCATCTCAAAGGCTGGAAGGGAATTTGGTCTCTCTGGCTAGACCCTCAAAGATATGAAATCATTGGAAGTTAGATGCCTACAGACCTTTGAGGAACTGGGGCCATGCCCTTTCAATCCTTGTCCTCCCTGCAGACACTGCTCTCAGAGTGATGATGGGGCCACAAACTGGACTAGAATCACCATTCCCATAATCCATTCAACAGCCCTCGCCTGCACAGTCTCCTTTGGTCACTACCTGGTCTCTGTTGGAGCTAGGGGCTTACAAGATTATAGGCCCGATTCTCCTCTCCCGTACACCAGTGTAACTGCACTGGCTTTATTGGAGTTATGCGTGATACACACTGGTGCCGGTGAGAGGAGGATCATGCCCTAAAGGTTCAGTGTCCCATTACCGAACCCTGACCCAACTGTCCCCTGCCTGTCACTGCAGGGGCATTACCCTAGGCCACTCTGTGATGATATGTTATTGTCTCATGTACTGTTAGCTCTGGTGTGTGTCTATTTTCTTGTTCATTCATCAGGTGGCAGCTCTGGCAGTGCAATGGCCATTGCTGTGAAGGCTGCCAGGACTCTGACGGAGGGTCAGCGCTGTGTTGTCATCTTGCCCGACTCCGTCAGGAACTACATGTAAGACTCCTCTTCTGTAGTGCTTCCGACCTGCTGCTTTCAACGAGGTGACAGCGTTGCAGAGTTCAGCCATATGAATGGAAATGACATTCATGGACCAAATGAGTAACATGGCCATACAAAAGCTTTGCTGTCACATGGCCAGTTATTCTCTGTGGCAGAGGGGAAATTACCTCAGTCCATCAGTAGAGGAGGAAACACTATGGACCCACTTCACTACTCTGTTTTGCCAGTGAAACACCACTGAAAGCAGGCACATGTAAATCAATGGAGTTACACCAGCATAAAACTGGAGTGGTGAATGAGAGACCATAAATAAGGAGTCAATTTACGTTCCTCATGGGGGGGCCTTTGCAGTCCTCATATGGACATTAACATAAGAGTGCAAAACATTATAGTGTAATGGTAAGAGCAAAGGGCTGGGAGTCAGAACGCTTGGATTTTATTTCACTCGTCACTGACATACTCTATTATGCTCCAGGAAAAATCACCTAGGCTGAAATTTTCAAACTTGGGTGCTTAAACTTAGGCACCTAAATAACTGGTGTAATTTCACCTGCTCCTCCCCTTCACCTCAAAAGGGGCCAACATCAGCTGATTGCTCAAACTATGGGAGCCATGGTGAAACACTAAGGCCTAATGCATTTAAATCCTTCTCCCTCTCCCCTCCCCCCCCCCCCCCCCCCCCCCCCCTCCCCCCCCCCCCCCCCCCCCCCCCCTCCCCCCCCCCCCCCCCCCCCCCCCCTCCCCCCCCCCCCCCCCCCCCCCCCCCCCCCCCCCCCCAATTTCTTGCTGGGTGAATTACAAACTTCTTCCTTGTTCTTTGCTGATGATTTCTAGGTCCAAGTTCTTGAATGATAGGTGGATGGGCAAGAATGGATTTCTAAAAAATGTCCAGGAACACAAGCCTTGGTAAGGTTCTACTCCCTTCTACATTAACTGCCCTCATTGATAGGGAAATAATCACTCTGCATTTGGAAATGATCATCTATTTTTAATTTTCTTTGAATAATTCAGTCTCTTTGAAAAGTTAATCTAGTCCAGGGGTTCTCAAACTTCATTGCACCGCGACCCCCTTCTGACAACAAAAATTACTGCATGACCCCAGGAGGGGGGACTGAAGCCTGAGCCCGCCCTGCCACCCTGGTGTGGGGGAGATGGAGGCAAAGCCAAAGCCCCACTGCCCCAGGGACGGGGGGAAGCCCAAGCCCAAGGGGCTTCGGCCCCAGACAGTGGGGTTTGGGCTTTGGCTTCGGCCTCTGGCCCCAGCAAGTCTAAGCCAGCCGCAGTGATCCCATTAAAATGGGGTCGTGACCCACTTTGGGGTCCCGACCCACAGTTTGAGAACCACTGATTAGTCCAATCCATTCCAACAAGATTAAAGTGTGACTCTCTTTCAAATGTTGGTTTCCCTGTTCATTGGTCTAGTCCACAAAGGAGGAGTTTATTTTCTGCAGAAATTAATTCTTTCATACAGACCAGGCTCTTGTGTCTGTCTACAGTGAAGAACAATTTGGAATGAATTTCTAGGTCAATGTCAAATGTCCTCCCCAGCAAGGCTGCTCTCAGCAGATCTGTGGTGACAATTGTCATAGACAATAGAGATGAAGGGCCCTTTTAAATATCTCCGTTTTCTATTCAGGCAGGAAACATAAAGTTTCTGTTTTAGATTAATGGATTCTAAGGGCACAAGGCATCATTATGATAATCTAGTCTGACCTCCTGCATAACCCAGGCCACAGAATTTCACTAAGTGATTCTTGCAGTGGAGGGAATTTGGTCTTCTCTACTACATAAGTGAACACGTTTGAGCCCAATGACTCATGGTGGTACTACAGCATAGTTTTTAGAAAGACAGTTAATCTCAGTTTAAAGACTCTGAGTGATGATGAATTTACCACATCCTTTGGGATGTTGCTCCAAAGGTTAATTAACCTCATTGTTGAAAAAGAGTTGTATCTTATTTCCAGTCATGGGTGGTGGGTATCATAGGCTGGGGGAGGCTGAGCCTCCCCAAACAACCAAGCATGGCCCCACCCATGCTCTGCCCCCAGTCCACTTCCTGCTTCTGGGCTCTGCGGCTCTTCCCCTGTGCCATGGCCCAGGCTCGGGCTGGGGCCGCACTGCCCGCCCTCCTGGGGCTATGGGAACTGCAGGGTGGCCCTCCGGGGCTGAGGGCACTAGCCTGAGGCAGGGGCCAGTGGCTGCAGTGGGGGGGCTCTGGGCTCCAGGGGGCATGGAAGGGGCGGGGCCTAGGGTGGAAGGGGCGGGGCTGGGGGCTAGCCTCCCCAAGCCAGCGGTTCACGGGCCGCCCATATTTCCAATTTGGGTTTTTCTAATTTCGGCTTACAGCTATCAGATCTTGCTTTGCCTTTGTCTGCTAGATTGAAGGGCCCTTTAACGTCAGATGACTTCCGACGTGCAGATTTCCTTCCATTCAGAGAGAACAGGAATATCCAAACCTTCTTCCAGAAGCCATACCTGCTGCGTTGTAGGACTCTCTTTTTGTGCTGGGGCTACATGCTCCAGGCCTTAAGAAACCAGGGTACAAATGAAAGAAGTGAAGTCAAGTGAGAATACGCCCCTTCTTACAGTTAAGCACTTGCTTAAGGGCTTTGGTGGATCAGGGACAGCGTGCTCAGCACTGCAGGCTCAAGCCCTGAGTCAGGAGTGACACTTGCCTGAGTACACATCTGAGCTCAAGTGTGGTGACGTCAGTCTAACTCTGCCTATACTGTAGTAGTCTGTATCTGAGAGAGCTCTGTCTAAACAAGACAAGGAGCAGCTCAGACTCAGCCCCACACATGCCTCACGCTTGTGAATAACAATAAACTGCTGTCATTTTCCTATAGGTGGTGGAATGTCAAGGTGCAAAAGCTGAATCTCTTGGCCCCTTTGCTTCTTGTCCCAGAGGTCAACTGTCAAAAGGCAATCGAAATCCTCAAGGAGAAGGGCTATGCCCAGGCGCCAGTGGTTGCTGAATCTGGGTATCTCTTTTACTGGTTGGGTGGATGATTATGTGACTGAATAACAGCAATGAGGAAACCAATGACGAAATACTTGATAGTTGTACAATAAACCTGATTCATTCAGTCCCTTCAATACACTTTTTAATGTACCATTTAAAAACCTGTACGGTAAAGGGAACAATAATGACACGGGCCTAATCCTGAGAGATGCTGACCCCACTGAGTGGCATGGGAGTTGCACATGCTCAGCACCTCTTAGGATCAGCTACCTATATTGTTTCAAATCCTCATTTTTGCTATAGTCAGTAATAACAGATGGGGCCTATCAAGGAAACGTTACATAAATTAACAAAGAGAAGAACTGGCCAGATCCAACACCCGTTGACTGAAGTCAATGGGTGTTGGACCAGGCTCCTAATCAGTGAAGTGTACAGTAAAGGTAAGACATAGATATGAAACACACTGGTAAATGACAGCAAGTGCCCATTAGCTGACTTTTCTTCAAATGTTAAATCCTGAGCTGCAAATTTCAGACAATAATTGCTGTTAAAAACACCTGATTAGGGAGAGGATCCTCCTCTTGGGGATGCATGTTTTAATGAAACAGCTACAATAGCAGCTGGGGGTATGCAATGGAGTCCCTCACGGGCTAAACAAGTTGAGCTTTTCCTACAGCACAGTGTGTCTCAGCTAATAATGATCTGGCCCCAGGCTCTGGTTTGGAGATGGAACGTTCCCAATCTGAAATTGTATCCCCATCTCTCCGTATTAGCATCTAAATGTTGTGCTGGTATTATTTCCTTGCTATGTACTTTGCTTGGCTGCTTCCTCCCATACCAGATGGTACACAGGTCAGAAATATGTTCTCCTGTGGTGGAAACTGATTCTAGTGCAGGAGGATAGGCTCACCCCATAGCCCAGGAAGGAGGAAAGAAAGAGATGACCCAACAGTGAGCTGATTTTCTCAGCCTTGTTTTCACTGTGACACTCCAAGAAATGACAGTCTGGAAGACATGCACCCACTAAAAGATGCTCGGATGAACTAAGGGCCACCTCCTTCTCCCATTGAAGGCAGGAAATTTTGTCATTAACTTCAAAGGGAGCAGGGTTGGTCCCTAAAAGCTGTTTAGCCATTTGACCACCTCAAGCCTGACCCTTTGCAAATCTCGCTGTTCTCTTACAGTCACATTTTGGGAATGGTGACTCCCAGTAACATCCTCTCCTCTGTGCTGGCTGGAAACGCTCAGTTCTCAGACCCAGTCATCAAGGTCATCAATGACCAGTTTTCAAAGGTATTACAGTTACTATTGATTTGTTTTCAATAGAGCCCAGAGGTGAGCTAGGCACCTCCCAACACAGAAAGAAGGCCTGATCCCCACTCCAAGGAGTAGGAGGGGAGAGAGAGGATGGGATGAGCAAGAGGGAGAGACAGAAGATGAGAGGTGATGGGAAGGGAGTGAGGAGAAGAAGGAACAGTAGAAATGAGAGGGGAAAGAGGAGTGGGGACAGGGAATTGAAGTGGGATAGAGAGAGAATGAGAAAAGAATCTTACCGAAATGACGCAAAGCCTGCCAGGATCTGTCATTTGAGGTTTTTAGGCAAGGAAAAATGCAAGGATAGTGTCTAGTTGGAGAAACTTGAATACTCTGTGAGTGATCCTCATATAATGGATTCATGATGAGTGCATTTTTGCCAATATGGCGACCTGCTCCTGCTCCCACTCATACCATGGCAAACAGCTGCTGCTGAAATGGTAGAATTCTGCACTTGGCAGAACTGATCCTATATATAGCCTGTGTTTCTGAAGCATTCCACTGTCTGACTTGTGTAATTACAAGTGAGATTATGCTGGGCTTTCTGCAGATGTGCAAAGGAGGGAGAGCAAAAGGGGTATTCCCCAATTTCTCTGCTCCCATGCAAGGTCTGGGGATGACTACTGTCACTGGGCCAGATCCTCAGCTGGTATAGACTGATGTAGCTCCAGTGGGGTTAATGGAGCTACTCCAAACTATACCTGGTGAGGACTTGGTCCTTTGTGCTTGTTTGTGTTTCCCCCGCACTCCCCAAAGCTCCAGGAAGTGCTGCATGTGCATCAGCACACCTGTGCCTTCTGATATTCCCTTCCTCCACCTCTATACTGCCCCCAGCACAGGACTGTGCTTTAAAAGTAAGAATTGGGTCCCTAATGCTGTCACAACGTGAAGTGTTTAAATGCCCTTTTTCTTTTTTTGGTCCCCTCTCTTTAGATTAGCCTGGATGACAACCTTGGAAACCTCTCTAATATTCTGGAGAATGATCATTTTGCTATAGTTGTACATGATCAGATGCAATGTAAGTATCTTTTAATGAGGAAAAGGAAAGAACCTCTTTAAAAGCCAAACTCTGACTTCTGCACCAACCAGATTATGTGGGCTTTGCACAGGCATTCTCTGGGGGAAGGATGGGGGATGGAATCCTCACAGTCAGGCCATGAAGGTACCAGCAGAGCAGCTGGGCAGTAGCACCTGCAGGCCTATGCTCCTCCTGCATGAGGGATTTCCCCCCATCACTCAGCAGAGTCATGTATCCACCGGCCATTCACCCCTCTCCAAAGCCCTATGCGTGGTAGCATGAAGAGAGGCAGGGGGAGCCTGAAATACTAAGGTTCTTATTCTGATTATTTAACTTGCTCTACAGCTGGACACAAACAGATTTATTTTAGTGATGCCCTTACGGCTATTGTAAAGTGTGTCATTTCTTGGCCAGATGATCAAAGGAGAAAGCCTGGTCTGTGGTAAAAAGGCACCAGACTGAGACTCAGGAAGTCAGAGTTCAAGTCCCAGCTCTGCTGCGGACTGTGTGCGCAACCATGTGCAAGTCACGCAGTCTCTGTGCCTCAGTTTCCCATCTCTAAACCAGGGATAACAGTACTGCCTTTTTCTCAGTTCACCTACCGCACCCAACATAACAGTGTCCTGACTTCCGCTGGAGCCTTTGGCCAGGATTGTAGTAACACAGCCGCCATAGCAGCTATGGCTGAGTCCCCCCATCTCTGTGCAGCAGCAGCTGCAGAAAGGAGTTTGTGTGGTAATGCTGTTGAGAGCAGTGTTAATACCCCAGTGGATTCCTAGTAGGAGACCTGAGGAGACGCGTATCACTGAGAACGGAGGAGCTGCCAGAGTGCCAGAGAAGAGGCGCTTGCTAAGGGGACCGTGCTCCCCACTTCCCTGCCCCTGGGCTTGGACCCAAGAGCTCCCGTACGTTTGTGCAGATGGAAGGGAGGGTGCTCTCTCTTGTCACTTGCTCGTTAAGATAGCAGGGGTTGGGGTGAGGCAGCTTGCTTAGCTGTGAGAAGGAGGGAATCCTTCGTGAGACTTCAGAGTGAGCTGTTTGGCCAATGAAAGAATGACACTGATGGGCTCCACAGTGGGTATGTCTGGACTTGGGCTGTGCCCTGAGCTCTGGGAGCGCCCACCTCACAGGGCCCTAGAGCCCAGGCTCCAGTGCAAGCCCAGCCGTCTACACAGCAGTGAAACAGCCCCGCAGCCTGAGCCCCCTGAGTCTGAGTCGGCCAGCACAGGCCAGCTGCGGGTGTCTAGTTGCTGTGTAGACATACTCAGAGAGTCCCATTCACTTCTCCTCAGCTGAGACCTGAACTCAGAAGGGTGGGGTGAAGTTAGGTGATTAAGGTGGGGAAAAGTTCATTTTGTTATTCTTTAGGAGTATTGCAACTGCTTGCCAGGGGCTTCAATCAGACTTGCCAGCTTCTCTAACCCATATTGGTCACTAGGGGGCTCATTGCTCTTCTGCCCTCCCTCACGTCCCCCAAGCACATGGCGTGCTTTGCCCAGCCCTGCTGTGTGTTCACACTCAGGCAGCACTTTGATTTTCTGTGCCCTGTCTGCTCACTACCATCTCCTGGTCACTCTGCTCACCAGGAACTGAGCCAGCCCATGCGTGCCAGGCAACACTCCATGGCTCTGCCCAGAATCATGGCACCAAGCGTGCTCAGGTCTGGGCTGGATTTTCCCATTTGGAGATGAGACCCGATGGGCAGCTCCTCCTGGTGGAGTTGCAGCAGAACCTGGCCCTCTCCTCCACCCCGAGTAGCATTCTCCAGAGCAGTCTGGCTCCAATCAGTCCAGAGCCCCATTGGCTGGGTGCTGTACAGATATAAAGTAAATGACAACGCCTCTGGAGAGCCTCTGTAAATGATAGAGTTGGGTTCTCAGGCTATGTACACACTGCAGCTTAGGTCGGTATAAGTTATGTCACTCGGGGGTGTGAATAAGCCACCCCCCGAGCGAGGTAAGTTACACCAACTTAAGTGTCAGTGTGAACAGTGCTATGCAGGTGGGAGAGCATCTCCTGCCGACATAGCTGCCACCACTCACGGGAGCTGGAGTAATGAAGCCGACGGGCGCGCTCTCTCGTGTCCGCTTAGAGCAGCTACGTTAGAGAGCTTACGGCAGCGCAGCTGCATCATCTGTAGTGTAGCCAGAGCCTCAGCAAACTGTTTTCATAAAGGGGATCATTTCTTAGGCTTTGCTCACACCTAAAAAGTTTTGCCACTTTACCTATGCTGCCATAGAGCAGCGAAACCTTCCTAGGGTAGACGCAGTTATACTGGGCTAAAAGTGCTGATACTGGAGTAGCTTCTTCTGGCTCAGGGAAATGAAATAACTTAAACCAGTATATAGTCCCTTATGCTAGTATAACTGCATCCACACAAGGGTTTTTAGAGATCTACCTATGTTGGCAAAAATAACACCCCTTACCACATAGTTATGTGGTAAAAATTTGTAAGTGTAGATGATGCCTTCTCTTATGGGAGGTGCTTTGTTTAAGATTTCACTGCTACAACAAAGCAGTCAAGATAACTGCACTCTGGATAACATTAGAACTTCAGGGTATAATTAGGCTGATTTTATGGGAGAACAACGTTGAATGTACAGCCCGCTCATGCACATGAGCTAGTGAAATACACCGCTACCTCGATATAACGCGACCCGATATAACACGAATTCGGATATAACGCGGTAAAGCAGTGCTCCGGGGGGGCGGGGCTGCCCATTCTGGTGGATCAAAGCAAGTTCGATATAACGCGGTTTCACCTATAACGCGGTAAGATTTTTTGGCTCCCGAGGACAGCGTTATATCGAGGTAGAGGTGTAGCACGCCATGTTGGTTTGTTCGCCTGCAAGGGGCTGCAGTTTGAGGGTCAGGCCGGCGTGCCGAACTCAGACCCTGCAAATCCATATGCATCTCCCAACACAAGAAAATCAAGCAATGGCTCTGTGAATCCCTCTGTGATTATACCTCTTCTGTGGGAAGGGGAGGCTGGCCATCAATCTCAGCTGTGGAGAGTTGAAAAAAACAGGTATATTTCTGCAAAATATTAAGACCAAAACAATTTGATTTTAAAATGTTTGTGGAAGATTTTGTTTTTGTTTTGTTTTTTTCACCAAAAAAAACCCTTAAAATTTTTGTTTAAATGTTTTTTGTCGAAAAATCAAAAATGCCTTCTAAACCACATTTTTTATTAAACATTTTGATTTTTACAACAAATTTTCACTGAAAAAAATGGTGGTGGTAGAAAAACTCAGCCAGCTAGACTCACCTTGCTTCTTGAACTCTTTTCTTAGTCAACAGGTGCTATTTTAGTCTGACCACAGCTCACCCCATTTTTATTACTTTCCTCCCATCCCTCCCAACATGTACTTCATTCTTTGATTTAGACACCCTCGCCTGCTTTTTATTTGTTTGCTTTTAAGAGGACGTGTGTTTTAAAAAGTTACACTTTATTGCACTTGATATTGTTTGGTAGTGGTGTGGTACAGCACTATGTCAGCTGCAGTGGGGGCCAAGGGTTGTTTATAAATACAGTTATCACTGCTGCTGTTAAAGATTATCGTTGATTTGGGATGGGGAGTCATTGGAACAAAAGTCTTATAAGATCAAGTGACAAATTAGACTCCTTGTAGTGGTAAAGAATTCACTGTTGCCCAATACATTCCTGATGTGACCCGATTGACTGCTGTGGGGTTGCGCCTGAAATCCTTTTTAGTAGAATCATAGCAGGGATGACGCTGGCCTGTTTGAGGTCTTATCTTTATAAAATCACAGCCATTTCTGGACTGCTTTGTCAGATAACTCAGTAACATACTTCGCTGTGTGCTTACAGACATTGGAGATGGCAGTTACGCCAAGAAACAGATGGTGTTTGGAGTGGTGACGGCCCTGGATCTCCTGAACTTCATTATCCGAAAGGACAAGAACCATCAACAAAAAGTTGCTTCACCAAGAGTCTCTATTGCCTCAGATGAATCTGAAATAAGTCACTGAAGATTTTTCAAAATGACGAGGCTAAGATTTTAATTGACTAATCCTTGGTCCCATACGTTTGACCACATCCAAAATGACATCAAACGAATCTGTGGATCAGGATGATCTGACTAAAGAACAAAGTTTAATTAAAATAAGCAGTTATACTGAGATAACATTACAACACAACATTGGGGGGGATGGTGAGGGGGTTAATATATGGGTCTTTTTGCACAGATTTTGTAAGACTTGTCTCTTGCTGTTTCATGGTTAATTAACACCTTCTTATTAATCATAGAATATCAGGGCTGGAAGGGACCTCAGGAGGTCATCTAGTCCAACCCCCTGCTCAAAGCAGGACCCATCCCCAGACAGATTTTTGCCCCAGATCCCTAAATGGCCCCCTCAAGGATTGAACTCACAGCCCTTGGTTTAGCAGGCCAATGCTCTGAGCTATCCCCCCCAAACACCTTCTCCCACTTCAAGCGATACATGATTATGGCTGGGGCTGGAGCCATGATGGGAGAAGCTCCAGCCCTCTCCCAAATTTCATCCCTGACTGGGGGAAACCCCTGCTGATTGGCTGCCTTCCCCACTCCCCACCCTTCTGGGGAAGAGCAGCCAATCAGAGCTACTGCAGTCAGAGTTTCTCTCCCCCTTCCCTCAGGGGCAGACCCTGTTCTTACAGGATGGGAGAAGGGAACATGTAGGACCAGCAGGTTAGGGCAGCTCTGCTTCCTTTCACTCCAGTGAACAATGGGATGGCTCCTCTGCTCCTCCCCCATTTGCCCTCCATCCCTGCCACACCTGGCCTGGGAAGGAGAAGAGGGGACCCTGCAGCAGCCCCCACACCAGGGCCTAGGAGAGAGGGGTGAAGACTCTCAGGAGCTGTAGGAGGAGCAGAGGTGAGGCTGGTGGGGCTGAATTGATGTGGGGGCTGAGGGAATGGGCAGAACCGATGCAGGAGCTACCAGGGGGACAGGATTAATATGTGAGTTGAAGGGCAGGATTATTTCCTGAACAGGGGTTGTGCAGATGGGGAGGGGAGAGCTCCTGCAGCAAAGGCCAAAATCCCCTTACCCAGGATCTTTGGGAGAGTGGGCAGCACTAATTGTCACCTAGACACACTGGGGATGGGCAGGGGGAGCCCCAAACTCAAAAGACAGCCCAAAAACACAATGTCATCTTTTCTTTAAAAAAAAATCATGATTATTTTTGGGGTCTGATGTGATTTTTGAAGCTTTGGAGTCCATTCCAGGAGCTGTTAGCAGAGCTCAGAAGAGACACTTGTTAGAGCTGCAAAAACACAGAAGGAATTAAGTGCACAGCAAGAGAAGAGTAAACAAACAAAATCACTTTTGCAGCCCAGTTTAGGGGAATAGGCACAATTGCTTCAGGCATGTGCTGTGGGCAGATTGAGAGAGGAGCAACTACTTTCAGTTTTAGCTTTTCCTAAGCGACAAGTCTGTGTTTTTAATCTAATCTAGTATGTACAAGGTTTTTGATAAATGATGAAGTATTTATGGTTAGGAATGGTATCTGCTGCTTTTTGTTTGCTGAGTTATACACAATACATCAAATCTTTTGCAAGTATTTGGGTAAGTGTTTGTTCACATCTGGTTTGTGGCCAGAAAAGCAGACCACCCCAAGAAACTGTCCTCTTAATATTTCCCACTAGAGCTAGAACTGGAAATCTCAGAAGATCCTTTGCAGACTCAGGAAGTTCAGAGAGTTTGGGATGGCCTCCACACCAAACCCCAAAACCATGGTGGGGGAGGGCTGGAGCGGAGAGGAGGGGGAATAACAAAATGTGATAAAGTCTCTCTTCCAAAACCGGAGAGGGCATCCTGAGGAACAATGTTTGTTACCTGGATGGAGACTTAGGGCTTTTCTTCATGTACAGCGCTACAGCGGTGTAGTTAATCCACCTCCCCGAGAGGCGGTAGCCATATTGATGGGAGAAGCTCTCCCATCAACACAGCGCTGTCTACACAGGGGGTTATGACTGTATAACGATGTCACTCAGTCGTGTGGATTTGTCACGCCCCAAGCAACATAGTTATACCACTACAAGTCTGTAGTGTAGCCCTGGCTTTAGGGCTTGTCTCCCATTGGCATAGCCAATGCAGCTCCCCAAGAGGCAGTAGCTATGGCAACGGGAGAAGCTCTCCGTCGCCATAGCGCTGTCTACACTGGGAGTTAGGCTAGTATAACTACATCACTCAGGATTGCAGATTTTCCACACCCGTGAGTGACGTAGTTATGTCGACATAAGTTGATAGCGTAGACCAAGCCTGAGGGTCAGATCCTACCCTTACTGAACTGAAGGAACCTCACCTTTGATTTCAGAGAAGACAGAATCAGGCCCTTGCTGGTGGATTTTTTTTTTCTCAAATTCATCCAGAGAATGGTTTCATAAATTGAGAGGGGAAAAAAATCACCAAATGAATCACAAGAACAAGAACTTTTCAGTAGGAAGGAGTGCGGCTGTGTGTGTGTGTGAGAGAGAGATATTTCCATTTGCTGTTTGTCCAGCAGTACACAAGGTTCTGATAGCTGCAAGAAATTGTCTTTGTTATATATATGAAGAAAAATCATTGTACTTGATATGACTGCGTACCCAAATAAAAACAAATACAATATTTAAAACAAAAATATAGTTATTTATTTATTTGAGAGGGTTTTGCCCCTTTAGGACAAGATCTGAAACAGAGCTCAGAGGCTTGAGTCATTTGTGGCCATTAAAGAATCCATGGAATGTTTTGCAGGAGTAAGGGGGGGATTGTTAACTTAGTGTGTTGGCCATATTCCAATGTGTGTAATTAAATTTCTCCCTGCAGCGTAGTCTTTCTATTCGTCCTAAACTGCTGTAGTGATGCTGTGCACTATTTGACATATGTCACATTCCACCCTAGAGGAAGCTGCATTCCAGCAGAGGAAGTAATGATACCTGTAGCTTAACCGTGTTTCTGCAGTGACTTAAGCATGAACTTTAAGCGTGGGATCAATAGTTAAAGTTAAGATTATTATTTGTATTACCATAGAGCATAGGAGCCCAAGTCATGCTGCTTCAATCGATGCAGGATTGGGTTCATAGTTTGTAAAATATTTTGGGATCCTTCTGAGTAGGATCTGAAAAAGATTCTTTATAAAAGTAATTCTCCTTCATGCCTAACTCAAGGCCAAGTGTGTGCTGCCTGAAGCAAACTACCTACAATCAGTAGCAAGGCACCTTGGTTTCTGAGTAGCTGGTTTCATTTATTTACAAAAGGAATATTCTCTCAAATGATTCAGAGCCATGAGATTGTTAACCTGTGAAAGCTGGCGTCTTTATTATCATTACCCTTGTCCTCCATGCCCTCTTCCCGCCTGTCTGTTACAACCACATCTTGTTTGGCTTTAGACTGTAAAACCCTAAGGGCAGGAGCCATGACCTTGATCATACAATCATGAATAATCAGAATCGCAATACATTTTCTAAGGCAGACTACAAATTCTGGGGTAGACACAGGTAAGTTTAAAATAAAGGATTGTATGAAATATGAAAATGAACAAATACACTCCGAACTAAATTCCTCGTGCTATTTGTTTTTATATTACATTTACTTTACGCTGTACATTTTCACTTTGGTACAGATTTTTGTAGTGACAAAGCAAAACTGTTTTGTAGACGTTATGAGTGTGGAAGAAGGTGGTTTAAATCAGGCGGCCGGGTGGGGATTTTATTTGCTGGGACAGTATGTGAGGAATTTGAGATTGTGTGATAGAACCATAATGACAATACTTAGCTCTTATACAGTACGGGGCTTATCTGTAGCTCTCAAAGGGCTTTACAAAGGAGATGAAATATCATTGTCTCTCACATGCAAAAAGACTGCAGGGTTAAACAAACATGGGGTAGAGCAAACAAAAAACAGCAATTAGCTATTTCAGCCTTTGCCTCAGCTACCCTTCCCCATGCACTTGGGGCCAATATACTGCAATTATGTAGCTAAACAACAAAACCTGTGATCTAACAGGTCTTCCTAGCTATTTTCTCTCCCCCTCTGACTGACAGCTTTTTTTTTTTTTTTTTTTTTGGTATTACAGTAAAGTCTTTCCCTCTCCCACTGTTTATAGCCACAAGCGCTTTGTATAATCCTTGTTTGCAGTGGTGTTGTAGCTGTGTTGGTCCTAGGATATTAGAGAGTCAAGGTGGGTGAGGTAACATCTTTTATTGGACCAAGTTCTGCTGCTGAAAGCGAGGAGCTTTCCAGCTACACAGAGCTCTTCTTCTGTGTAGCCGGTCAGTTTGTCTCTCCCACCAACAGAAGTTGGTCCAATAAAAGACATTACCTCACCCACCTTGTCTGTCTTGTATCACCCTCCTCACTCTGCCACCCTTCTCCTGGGCAGGGTTCCTTTACCTTCCAATCTTTTGAGAAGATGAAGAATGTTGCATGCGGTGGAGCATGGGAGGGGTTTGCAGGTGAGCTGGGAATGGGGGTGGGTCTGAGTGGTTACTGGATGATTTCAGGAGTGTGTGGCAGCTGGGGGATGGGACTGGCGCTCAAGTCAGGAGGGCTACGAACAAGTGTGACAGCTGAAAGGGGATTTTGTTAGTAATGTTGCCTAGCATGCGCTGCCTGTGCTAACACAACTGAGGTGCCACTTTAATATAATATTTTTTAATATATGGAGATATACCTATCTCCTAGAGCTGGAAGGGACCCTGAAGGGTCATCGAGTCCAGCCCCCTGCCTTCACTAACAGGACCAATTTTTGCCCCAGATCCCTAAGCGGCCCCCTCAAGGATTGAACTCACAACCCTGGGTTTAGCAGGCCAATGCTCAAACCACTGAGCTATGCCTCCCCCCACTTGGAAGCTGTTAGCCACTCAGGGGTGAGTTATCACTGCAATTGCTCCTATTTGTGTGTGACTTTTGCCTTTTTTTCCTTTGGCCAACGCAGGAATTTTAAAGTTTTTAACCTTTGAACTAGAGCTTAGGTGGGAGCATATTTATAATGCCACAGGGATGGCGTCAGACAGGAACAATGTGAAGTGGAATTTTAAGCTTAAGGGGCAGGTGGGGAGATGAGGTGTATTTTTCTTTTCTTTCTTCCCCTATTAGAAAGGCTAAATTTGGAGACCGTGTCAGGCTTGTGGCTAAAAACTAACCAGGACATTTAATTTCACAATGACTGGGAGAGCCCAATCTTGCAAACACACACTTCAGCATTTGTGTCATTTCACTAGGAGGAGTCACAGTGAAGTTATAGGAAGAACATGTATAACTGTTTCCAACATCAGGCCCTAAATTCACTCCTTCAATGGGCCCACTCCTCCAAATACCCCTGCTTGCAAATGCCATCTGGGGCGTGGCTGGCATGACTCAAACCACCTGCATTTACCATGAGGATCACATGCTTCCTTGCCCATTTAGGCCAAGTGTTGGGTGTTATCTGACTTGTGATGTGCAAAGTGCTTTTCAGGTTTAAGGGGTGCACCTGAGAAGGTAAGACAGGAGACAGAAGCTTAGCTGGGCTGCCCCCAGAAACTGGCACTGTAGCTGTGGAAGTTGAGGCTGGAAGAGTTGTGGCACTAATGAATTAGAAAAGAATGGGCAAAGCTTGTCCCAGCTAATAGACTCCACAGAAACAATAGACATTTGTCAGGAGCCCGTCAAAAGTGGTTGGCTGAACAGAAATCCGACAGGCAGGGGGACGCTTCAAGGAGATTAGGATGGGAATAAAATTGATAGGGATGGGAGACCTTGCTCTGGGGGAGGGGGCAGATGGGGGTCACACATGATCCCTGGCAGGAAAGAGATTGGGAGTGAATGAGGAGCATGGAGGGAAAGGGAGAAAACATATCCCCTGCCATGGGGACAAAAAGGCGGGGAATCTGGTAGAGGAGCATATGGAGTGTTCACAGCCTCTAGAATGGGGGGAAAGAATATGGCAGCCTGGTGGAGGTGGGCGTGGGGGAGTTGCAGGGATTCCCAGCTAGAGGATGGGAGGGTGGCGCACAGAGAACTTGGGGTGGGGGTGGGGAATGAAGGGATGCCAGGAGCCCCTGGAATTGGCAATGCGCTCGGCCTACAGACGCTACCAGCTGTGCGACCCCTGTTATTCCCCAGTGTTGGATGCATTTCAGTAGTGTTGTACACTGATAGCTTTTGAATCATTTCTGTATGCTTGTGGATGGAAACCCATATACAAATATACACTATATTTACTGTGCTTAGCAGGCTATCAGTCTAATGGTCTTTTCAGTACTCTGTCAAAGTTTAAAGCGGGGTGGGGAAGGGTAGGATTGCACCACAATCTGGAATAGACTTCACAAATATACAGATCACCAAGAGAGATATAGACTAAACTGAAGCCATTAGCAAGATAAAAATCTTTTTGACCACTCCCAGCCACGCATTTTGTGTTGCAAAGGCTTTCCCTCCCTGTTTGTACTGCATCAAGGCTCAGAGAGCCATTGCATATAAATAGATGACCTTGCAGCTGAACTGGTATGGTTATGCTGGGAGAAAAATCAAAAGGCTTATCACCATTCCTGGGCCAAACCATCTGTCACATTTGGCATCAAGACTATCCAGGTAATTAAAACTGTTTTATATTTTAGAGCACAGTCACATATTTGATTAAAAAAAGGATTCCTTCTACTATTCTGAAATATAAATTACAAGCAGTTAATTCAATTAGAGCGACCATTTTCCAGGAGTGAGTGGTAGCTGGGGAATGGGTCTGGAGATCAGGTCAGGGGACGTGGGGTATCTTAAAGAAAACTGGACTGATCTGAGCAGAAAATTCATCCCTATGTAACTATTAACTAACAAATTTCTTTAATGTTGTATCTTTAGGGAAAATTGGTCTTGTCAACCAAACCCGATTTTATTTTTTGATAAGATTACAAGTGTGGTTGACAAAGGGGACTGCATTGATATAATATACTTAGATTTTTTTGACTTAGTACTGCACAGCATTCTGATTAAAAGCTTAGCACTAGACAATAGTAATAAAGCACACGTTAAAAGGATTAAGAACAGGCTAGCTGACAGATCTCAAAAAGTAGTTTTCATTGGGAAATCACCATCTAATGGACGTGTTTCTAAGGATTGGTTCTAAGTCTGGTGCCATTTTAATCACTGATCTGGAAGCAAATGTAAAATCACCGCTGAGAAAATTTGTGGATGAATCAAAGATTGGCTGAATGGTAAATAATGATGAGGACAAGGAAGCAATATTGTCACTGGTAAGCATTCAAAAATTGGAAGATTGGCTTAAAAATCATGAGAATTTTTAAAAAGAATCCCTTTTGAGTTCTTATTTGCCTTTTGGTTTCAGAGCCTTTAAAGGTGCATTTGGGTAATGTTTTCAAGCTTCTCTCTGCAACCATGAAGCCTAGAGAATTTCATTTAACAAAAATAAACTGAGATTCTTGTGCATTCACATAACTCCAGGAGCTGGGGCTTTAAGAAACACACCAAATATCACAAGACTCATGCTAAATCAGGAGAGTGCTTGGCAACACTTGGTAAGCCTGGCCCATTCAAACAAAATGCCTTTAATACAGCCAAATGCAGGCCATACCTACAGAATGGGGGACTGTATCCTGGCAAGCAGTGACTCTGAAAAGGATTTAGTGTCAGAAAGACAACAACTGAACATGAACACCCAGTGTGATGCTGTGGCTAAAAGGGGCAATGCAATCTTTGGATGTACAAACACAGGCGGAGTGGGTAAGAGCAGAGAGGTGATTTGACCTCTGTATATGGGCTTGGCTACTAGAATATTGTGTATAGTTCTGGTGTCCATATTTTAAAAAGGATGACGAAAACTTGGAGAGGAGAAGAGCCACAAAATGATTTGAGAGCTGGAAAAAATGCCTTACAGCAGGAGACTTAGAGCTCAGTATGTTTAGTTTATCGTAAAGAAGATCAGGAGGTGACTTGATTACAGTGTATAAGTACTTTCACAGAGAGAAAATATTAGGTACTACAGGGCTCTTTAATTCTAGTAGATAAAGACAGAACAAGAACCAATGGCTGGAAGCTGAAGCCAGACCAAAAAATTGTGCCTTTCTAATCGGAATAACAGTGATGGTCATCAACCATTGAAACAAACAGAGCCGGCGTTAGGCATAAGCAGACTAAGCAATATCTTATGGGCCCGAAAGCTCAAGAGGGCCCCCTATTTGCTTTTTGTTACAAGAACTTGCCTGCTTTAGTATCGGGGAGGGGAGAGGGGAGGATATTCCTGTTTATGGACCCCAATGGGCTAGCACTGGCTCTGGGAACAAACTTCAAATCAAGACTGGATGCCTTTCTAGAAGATCTGCTTTAGCCAAAACACAAGTGATTGGGCTCAATACAGGGGTAACTAGATGAAATTCTATGGCCTGTGCCATACACAGGGTCAGAGTAAGTGATCTAATGATCCCTCCTGGCCTGAAAAAATCTACAAATCTTGTAACACGACACTTTATTGAAGCAGGTAGTGGCATGCAAATTAAAAATGACCAAACCAGTTTTTATAACTAGACTTAAAAGTTTAATATTTAGATGTTCTCATCCTTAAAGCACTTTGTGAATTACATCACTCCTCTGAAGTAGGAAAGTAAATTTTATCTCCATTTTATAAATGGGGAAACTGAGGCAGAGGGATTAAGTAATTTGCCCAAGGTAAGTGGCAAAGCCAGCATTAGTTCTCACGGTCCCTGGCTCCCAGTACAATGATCAGTCCATTACAACATACTAACTCTGAGTCCACTTGAGGAGAAACCCAGAACTGGAACGCTGGCCTTGCCGGGTAAGTAAAGGAAGAACTAATTTAAGCTCTCTGGGGCAGGGTTTTTGTTTTGTACAGCAGCTAGCATGGTTGGCCTGGAGGCACGAGGTGCTATCGCTACACAGATTATAATTATAATAGTACAGCTGACCAGTGAGTAACTATTTCACGGGAACGTGACCATTTGATTTCAGTAGCAGTTTCACACACAACGCTTACATTTACAATTGTATAATTGACTCAAGTGTCTGAACCAGCAATTTCTGCTATTGCTCTTTGCTTCTCTCGCTCTTTTTTTAAATAGAAACCATGAAGCCTGAACACTTGCTTTGCCTGTTGCTGAGCTGCTTTCCGCTACCCGAAGCTGCCTGTAAACCCTTGAAAGCAGACTGCACTCTTATCAAATGTAGCCCATGCCCTGACCAACACACCGCGGTGACTTCGGAGAATAACTGCTGTGCTATATGTGCCCCTCCATGTTCCTGTCCAGATTACCAGCAATTTGAATGCGCCATGCAAGGTTACGAGGATGGAAACGTCCCTGTGGGGAAATCGTTCCACATAGACTTTGCCACCCAACTCTGCACCTGTGTTTCTACAGGGAATATCTCCTGCGCTTCAGTTTGTCCCACGGTTTCACCTACATGCAAGGAGACCGGAAGCCCTCCTGATGGCTGTCCCCAGTGTGTATGTCCCATTGACAATGACAGAAGCGTAACTGCTGGCAGCACCATCCCCAGGGACAGTGAGATTTGTGTATGTCCCCCTGAGGGAGGCAAACTACTCTGCACCCCAACCACCCCTCTACAGTCTAACAATGAATAGGCTCTGTTCTCCAAGTAAGCTAAGTATTGCAGGAAGGCAAAGCTTTTTGTTATTAGAACATAAGAGAACTCCCATTAGATCGTTGGGCACCCTTATGGAAAATCCTATAGAATGTACAAGAAAATAATTATTATCTTGCTCTAGGTGTTTCAAACTCTCCTATAAAATGGAATAGTGAAGTATAGTCTTGCTATAGAATTGCATAGAGCTAAAAAAGAAAAGAAAACTATAAAAAGGCTCTGTTAAATCTCGAAACCAGCTCCAAACATTTATAGTAAGTTATTTTTTTCTGTTATAACCTATAGGCATTCTCCATGATGGTGTCCAGGAACGTTTGAGTGACTGCTGATAGAACATAAATGTAAAAAAAAAAAAAGCAACTATTTATATATTTATAAGATGACTATACTTTGTGTGTGTGTGTGTAGTTGGTGTAGATAGCAACGCTTTTCATTAAGACACATTCCATTATACAAGCCTGTTTTCAGTTGCTTAACTTTGCCAAAATTTAACCATTTGGGTAGAAATTTTCAAGACCAGCTGTCAGCCTCAGGCCTCATATAACTTTTAATTTTCAGCATAAATGTTTCAGCCCCGTCTCAGAATGAGATGAGGGGCAAAACAGTGTATTTTTCCATGTTAAAAATCATCTTATAATGGTTTGAGAAGCTCTCGTACCTCCATACTTTGGAGCATGGAGTTGCCATTTGGCAGAGGGATCACCCTGATGTGAGAGCTGTGCCTTTTGCCTTCTCCCATGAAAATCTGCCCCAATCTGGCCAAATTATGAGCCTTTGACCATCTCAGTTTGCAGATGCTCAGTGGAGATGTGATAGATTCTTTTAAGATTTTGTCTGTGCTGAGCATGCTTCAATGTGGTCTGCAGGTGCTCTCTGAAATTGCTGCTTCAAGGCTGTGGTTCCAGGGACCAGTACTGAGACAAGGGACAGTTTCTTGTACCATAGAGGAGGTGAACTAAGGGTCCATGGGTAACCTGCGTTCTGTCATTTCCCAGTGCTTGATGGTGCAACCTTATCATTCTTTGTGTTTTCTATATAATTTCCCTTGGTGTGCCATGTACAGAAATAAAGTATCAGTTTCCATTCATTACTGTACATCTCATGGCAACACAAATGACTGTAGGGTCTGTTGCAGCAAGTTTACTACAAGAAATGTCTCTCTAAATAAGAGCACAGTTATCCTCCATCCACGTGTGCCCAGGGCCGGCGCAACCCATTAGGCGACCTAGGCGGTCGCCTAGGGCGCTGCTATTTTGGGGGTGCCTGCGCCCCGGCCGGCCATTGAATTTTGGGGGCGGGAACTTCCGCCGCCGCTATCGGGGGCGGCATTTCAGGGGCGGGACCTTCCACCGCCTAGGGCGCCGGAAAAGCTGGCGGCGCTCTTGCGTGTGCCCCTCTTCCAACTACAAGAAAAAGGCCAGAGCACAACTTTATTTTATATATATAAACATGACCGTACACCACCTTCAGCAGGGAATGAGCTGCAGAGAAATTTTTAATTGTTTCTTCTTTGAATCCCAATAAAAGCAATTTTAATGTTCATCTTCAGTGTACTTGTACATCATTATTCATTAGCCCTTATTACTAGTGGACAGACAAATCTCTTTAGATAACACACACGACTTAAACTGACCTCTGGCCAAAGCACACAGAGGAGGTTCTAAAATTTAGTGTCTTTCTTCTTTCCTCCCTAATCTTTTTCCATGTCCCTCTCCACTTCCACGGCTGATCCCAGCTGAAATCTGGAAGTTGAGAGTGCGTCTGTTGTTCTTACAGTGTTTCTGACCTAACCAGCCCCAAGAGACAGCTAGTCAAACTCCATACTAGCAAGAATATCTGTTCATATAAGATTTCGAGGAAGAGAGTTTCAGATATGCTTTAAACAAGCACCTGCCTATTAGAAAACATCAAAGTCAAACCTCAAGGCCTTTTGAGGTTCACCTATCCATAAAGGGAGTTGAGCAGAGGAATGGGATGAGATGGAGTGGGTGTTATTGCAGACTGCGTTACTGACTCAGCTATTTGCAATGTTGTTGGAGCTTTGTTGGGCCGAGGACACGAGAGACAAGGTGGGTGAGGTATCTTTTATTGGACCAATGGCTGTTGGTGAAAGAGACACGCTTTCAAGCTACACAGTGTACCCTTGGGGATGTTATCCAGACTTAGATGTATCCACTATTTTTAGGTGCCCAACACAAGACATGTAGGGCCTAACAGCCCCAGCTCCCATTACTTTCAGGTGGAGATGAGTGTATTCAGCATCGCTGTAAATCGGGACCCTTGTGTATCTCACGCTTGTTACAACAAAAGTGGGGCATCTACTGTTGAACATGGAGGCCTTTCTCTCTCTGTGCCTCAGGTTTCCCATGTGTAAAAATGGAGATTTTACCAAAAGTGGGTATGATTGTGGGAATGCCAGAGGGCAAGGTGGGCTTTGTATTTAATTCTGAAGGCAGTTGAGGCGAGTGCTTGTTTTTTGTCTAGCCATGAGTGCTATAGGTTAGGGCTAGTTCCTGTGAAAATGTTGGCACCTGTGGTCACATGCCTGCCCCAACTGGTCACCACTTTCATTGTCTCAGTAGAATGCAGCTGTAATCCAAGGGTCAGGTCACAAAAAGACTGTGGCCCTGAGATAGCCAAGACTAAGAACAGCCGTAGCCCGTCTATACTTCAAAGTTACGGCTACTTGCGTTGACCTATTTGTGCATGTGGCTACGCTCAAATTTGTCTCTGGCCACTGTAGGTGCCCTGTTAAAGCAATTCAGTTAACCCCCACCCCACATGGTGTAGGGCCATGGCTCACCTACTGAGGGGTTCGAGGGGTGGGGTGGTTTTGCTCAACCTCAACTTTGATGGCATGGGTACAGCAAGAATTTAGAGTCTAATAGGGGAGACTAGCAAGTCCTTAGACCCCCTCCTCCCCCACCAGTTATCCCTACTGAGATTTACTCAGTCCCTGATTAACACCCCCCCCCCCCCCCCCCCCCCCCCCNCCGACCTAGAGTATCCCACGCTCACCCTCTCCTACAGTACGAGCAGAACCATTATTCTCCCCCCTCCCTTGGAGTATATTGACACTCAAATCTCAGTCTAGGGTTCCCTCTCTACTCACATGACTCCCCCTCCTCCACTGAGGTACTGGAGGAGGCTAGACCTTATGAGACACCCACATGGCAAAAACACAGAGGCTTGCCACCACCTGTACCCAGTCCTAGAGCACCCACGGAAAAAAATTAGTGGGTGCTTAGCACCCAGCAGCAGCCAGTTCCCCGCTTTCCCCCCAGCACCTGCAGTCTGCTGGAAGCCCTGCTGATCAACTCCTCCCCCTCCCTCCTAGCACCCACCACAATTAGCTGTTCCATGGTGTGCAGGGGGGGGAGGGGAGGAGCACGGGACAGGGTGTGCTTGCGGGAGTGGGGTGGAACTAGGAGGGAAGAGGCAGGGCAGCGGTGGGAGTTTGGGGGAAAGCGTCAGGTGGGGGAAGATCACCCCTGGGGCCCAGAGGAAGCCTGTGCCTGTGCTTCATGGAGCAAGAATCAAGGGCAGACAAGGAGATGACTCCTCTTACTAATACTTCCTCCTTATCACTTGATGAAGTGGTGATAACTCCACTGCCTTCCATAGCAGATGACTTCAAGCAGTTCCAGGAACTGATGAAGCGAATTGCTGACACCCTCCAGATTCCCTTGGAGGAGATGCAGGAGTCCCACTATAAACTCCTGGAGTGGTTACATATGTTACCCTTCATGAAGCTTGCCATGCCTAGCAATGATGCTCTTAAGGAACCTGCTAAGACCATTTGGCATCTCCATCGCATTGCTTGCCTGCAAGTGGGCAGATAAAAAGTAGTATGGCCCTACCAGGGAATTGGAATTTCTATTTTCTCACCTAGTGCCAAATTGTCTGGTAGTGGAGGCTGTCAGTGAATGGGGCAGAGGGTGTCTGCTTAAAAGTGTTCATGTGAATACGGGATGGGAGTTTTGAAACTTACCTTTCCCTTGAGATTGTAAAGTCAATGGTGCATCTGTCTGTTTTTATCAGCAGCTTATAGTGTGGCAGCCTTGAGGGGTGCCTCTTCCACACCCCAGAATGCCTGACCCTGCTGAGGAGGAGAAAGAAGAGGCGAACCTGTTCAGAAAGAGTCTGAAAGACCATGCTGCAGCAGCCCACGAACAATGGCTTAGTGGTTCAACATGACAGACAGCATGGAGGAGGAATTCAAAGACCCTGGACAAGGTGCTGGAAGTGCACCAGGAATGAAGGCGTCTCCACAGGCAGCCAATCCAAATGCTGCAGATGCTAGTTGACATACAGGTATTTAAAAAAAATAAAAATCACCCTTTGCAGTCCTTGAAGAACGCCATTGTCACTGTTCCCTGTGCACGCACACAGCCACCCACCCACCCACCACCGGGCATCACTGGCCTCATCCTCACCCCTACCATTCCACATCAGGAGCTAGCAAGGAAAACCACATACACACACTGACCTCTGACAACCACAGTTGGTGTATGTAGTCCGTTATGGTTACACATTTGTGCACTCAAATGGACTGAAATGTTTACTCCCATTCCAATTTTAAAGGCCTGCCTCTTTAACTTATGGTAAAAATTTGTAGAACATTGCCTGGTTTTTTTGCACATTGTTTTGCTCACACAATACATTTTTATTTTTGGAGAATAAAATTATCTTTAGTAGTCCACACCACATATTGAAGAATGCACAGCTGTACTCAAAGCAAACAGTACTTGTACTGCAAGCACCACATAATTCATAACTTCAGGAAGACACCCTGTCATATTTATAAATATACAGCCAGCACTACACACCCAAAGCTGGAGGTCCAGAGAAGATGACTGTGACTGACCTTTAAAGTGTTCTTTGAAAGCCGCCTTCAGCCTCGGAGCTTGTAATACCCCTTGTGTCTGACTGTTCAAAGATACCAGACAGCTGCTTCATCTCCACCCGGGCATCAACTTTTCCCTCTGTGCTCAGAGATATTATGCAGCGCACAACTGGCTGTTATAACCCCAGGGATATTTTTCTCACTGAGAGCCAAATGTTCCTCCAGGCTACCAAAAGCACATTTAACTGTCATTCTGCTCCTGTGGAGCTAGTAACTGAATCTTGCTTTGGTGCTGTCAAGGTGGCCAGTGTACGGCTTCATGAGCCAGGGAACAGGGAGTAGACTGAGTCCGCCAGAAGCACTATCAGCATTTCAATGTTGCCAATGGTACTCTGCCAGTTGGGAAAGAATGTTTGTGTTTATTGCTTTCTGAACAGTCTTGTGGTTTTAAAGTGTGAGTGTCATGGACGAGCCCACACTGATCTTGGTGAAGCATCCATGGTGATCCTCCAATGCTTACCTAACCATAGAAAAGTAGCCCTTTCTTTTGATGTACTCTGTGGCAAGGGCGCTGGTGCCAAATAGGCGTATGCATGCCCTCTATTGATCCATTACAGTTTGGGAACCCCATTGCTGCAAATCCATCCACTATGTCCTGCACACTGCCCAAAATCACAGTCCTGCATAGCCCTGCACACTTGCATGGTAGTGGCCCCTACTGTGGTTTTTGCAAGTCTAACATGTTTGCTCATGGACTGGTAGCAGTCTGGTGTTGTTGCAAGCTTCCACAGTGCAATCACTACTCACTTCTCCATTGTCAGTACAGCTCTCATTTTGGTGCCCCTGTGCTGAAGTAAGCTCAGCACGCAGATCCAGCGGTATGACCTTGCACATCCAGAAGTTATGCAGCCACCGCTCATCGCCCCAAACCTACATTACAATGAAATCGCACCAGTCAGTGCTCATTTCTCAGGCCCAGAAGCAGCGTTCCATCGTCTGCAGCTGCTCTCTGAATGCCACCAACAACCTTGAATTGTTTTTCGCTATGTCCCTTGGTGAACTGTCCTCAAAGAAATCATCATGTCCTCTGTTGTTGTGGGTCTGCAAATACAGGAGACTCTTGGGGCCTGTATTTGTAACATCCATGAGAATAATGCAGAGCTCTATGAGCTCCATGCTTCTGTCAGAGATAGCAGACACAAAAGAGTGCCGCACGGGTTTGTGGGATTTTTAAAAAAAGGCATGAAAGTTATGGGATATGGATGGCATTATGGGATGGAGAAAGTTGCATGCTGGGAACTTGAGCCCTACCTCTGAGAGATCCCTGGGAGAGTCATTTCTGTCTCACACCACACGGTGAAAATTTCCCAAAAAGCTTTGTGCCAGAAAGTGGCATGTGGCACACTGGGATACCTACCCATGGTGCATTGCACTTTGCATTGACCCAAGCACTCCTGGTGAGTACGCACAGTACCAATGCAAGCAGCCAAATTATATACAAACTTTGGCAGCTGTATGTATGCCAACGTATCTTGCATTGACTAGTGTAGACATGGCATAATAATGCCTGACCAAAAACTGATTCACTGAGGCAAAATTAAATTACAGCAATTGATGTGTGCATTTTAAAACACTCTTGCAGATATCCCTTACGCCTGTGGGGAAAAAACAACATTAGAATTAGTGCCAGATTGTGACCTTTGTACACGGAATGCCCATTAATGCCATGGGGCTGGGGGGAGTGGGGGTCACGTGTGCAAATCGAGGGCACTTTATGCCCTTTCTCGAGAAATGTAAATTGCTCAGGTATTTTGCTCTATTTTTTTCAATTGGATGGCCTGCGTCTAATCTCTCTTTAACCAGCTGTTCTATTTTTGGAAGCTAGATGTGAGCTTTCTCTCTCCCAGCATGACAGTAATTCCCATCAGCAGGCCATTTATTTAGCATTGATGGCTTTGAGACTGTGGGGCCTTCACAAACTATCAGCGTGATGTTTGTTTAATACCCAAGGCATTGATTTTAAACTGGGTCTGAAGCAAAAGAGTTTGTTTTGCTGCACAGTGATTAAATATTGAATTTCAGTCTGTAGGAGCTAACCCAGTTAAAGAGAAAGGGAACAAGGAACAGAAGGGTTGGAAGTACTTAACCAGGCAGAAATGAGAGCAAGCTGCCAGATATGGCTGTGCATTAATCTAAAGGGGGGGGGGAGGGGGAAGGGGGACACACACACACTGGTCTACATTATAAATTGTTTCAGAGTAGCAGCCGTGTTAGTCTGTATCCGCAAAAAGAACAGGAGTCCTTGTGGCACCTTAGAGACTAACAAATTGATTTGAGCATAAGCTTTCGTGGGCTACAGCCCACTTCATTGGATGCATGCAGTGGAAAATACAGTAGGAAGATATATATATACACATATACACACACACACACACAGAACATGAAACAATGGGTGTTACCATACACACTATAATGAGAGTGATCAGTTAAGGTGAGCTATTACCAGCAGGAGAGGGGGAAAAAAAACAACTTTTTGTAGTGGTAATCAAAATGGCCCATTTCCAGCAGTTGACAAAAAGGTGTGAGGAACCGTAGGGGGGGAAAATAAACATGGGGAAATAGTTTTACTTTGTGTAATGACCCATCCACTCCCAGTCTTTATTCAAGCCTAATTTAATGGTGTCCAATTTGCAAATTAATTCCAATTCAGCAATCTCTCGTTGGAGTCTCTTTCTGAAGTTTTTTTGTTGTAATATTGCGCTACACACCTGCCTGTCAAGTGGGATTTGACCAGAGGCTCTGGGTCCTGAGATTCCCCAGATGCGTCCCCCATCCCAGATCCAACGTGTCTGTTACCAGGGATAGGGATGATTGAGGGCTGGCGAAGGGTACTCCCGCGCAGACCTGTCACGGGTCGAGCCACCACTGGAGGGAGTCCAGCACCGCTTGGGGAAGCGTCACCACAGAGTCCAGTGCGTCCCTGGCTGGTCGGTACACAGTCACTAGCCAGGACTGGAGAGGGCGCAGCCTGAGCCTGGCGTGATTCACCATGTAGGTGCATGCGGCCATATGCCCCAGTAACTTGAGGCAATTCCTTGCCGTAGTGGTTGGGAAGTGCCGGAGACTGAGGATGATGTCGGACATAGACCGAAATCTGGACTCTGGGAGGTACGCTCTGGCTTGTGTCGAGTCCAGGACTTCCTCTGTGAACTCCATCCTCTGGACGGGAGACAGGGTAGATTTGGCCTCGTTTAGCAGGAGGCCGAGCTCGAGGAAGGTCTGTCTGGTAAAGGCCACCTGAGCCTCCACCTGATCTTTGGAACGGCCCTTGATGAGCCAATCGTCCAGGTATGGGAACACCTGGATTTGGTGCATGCGGAACTTGAGTTTCTTCACAAACTTGTTCAGACGCCGCAAGTCCAGAATGGGTCTGAGGCCCCCTTTCGCCTTCGGTATTAGGAAATACCGGGAGTAGAACCCCCTGCCCCTGAGTTCCTGGGGAACTTCCTCCACGGCCCCTACCACGAGGAGGGACTGCACTTCCTGGATTAGAAGTTGCTCGTGAGAGGGATCCCTGAAGAGGGATGGGGAGGGGGGCTGGTGGGGCGGGAGGGAGGAAAACTGGATAGAATATCCCCTCTCTACCGTACAGAGCACCCAACTGTCCAATGTGATTCGGGACCAGGCACTGTAGAAGGGGGACAGACGGGACGAAAAGGTAAGGTTGGTAGGATCCAAGGTCCTGACTGGTAGGTCGTCCTCGACTGCACCATCAAATTTGGGGTCTAGGCCCCAACCGAGACCGCGGTTGGCCAGAGGACTGTTCGGACGATGGGTGTTGCCTCCTCCTGCTACTTCTACTTTGCCTGCGCGGGGCCTCCAGGCGGTTTTGGGGCTGGTACGGCTGCTGAGCTGGCTGCGGCCTGAATTGCCTGCGCTGGGTGGCCGGAGTGTGCAGGCTGCGCGAGCGCAACATGGCCCTTGAATCCTTTAGGCTATGGAGGCTTTTGTCCATTTTCTCGGAAAACGGCGTGGGCCCTTCAAAGGGAAGGTCTTGTATGGTCTGCTAGACCTCATGTGGAAGGCCGGAGACCTGAAGCCAGCATCACCAGTCCGGTGGTCAGCGTGCGGGAGGCCGCGTCCGCCGCGTCCAGGGCCGCTTGGAGGGATGCATGCAAAATCAGCTTCCCCTCCTCCACCAGAGCGGAGAATTCTGATTGCGATTCCTGGGGAAGGAGTTCAGTGAACTTGGACAAAGCTGAGCATGTGTTATGGCCATACCAGCTAACTATAGCCTGCTGGTTGGCTATGCGCAGCTGCAGTCCCCCCCGTTGAGCAGACTTTCCTACCAAAGAGGTCTAGCTTCTTGGCCTCCCTGTTCTTTGGCTTAGACCCTTGAAACCCCTGACGTTCCCTTTGGTTGGCTGCATCCACAACCAGAGAGTCCGGGGGAGGGTGAGCATACAGGTGCTCATAGCCCTTGGAAGGTACAAAGTAGCGCCTCTCCGTCTTTTTGGCCGTAGGGGCCAGAGAGGCTGTGGTCTGCCATAGGGTGCAGGACGTGTCGGCTATTGTTTTAATCAGCGGCAGGGCAACCCTAGACTGTCCTGAGGGAGCCAGGATGTCCACTATAGGGTCCATATCCACCTCTACCTCCTCAGCCTGAATAGCCAGGCTCTGGGCGGCTCGTTTGAGCAGTTGTTGGAGCACCCGGTTGTCCTCCAGAGCTGGTGTCGCAGAAGTCCCCGCGACCGCTTCGTCCGGCAAGTAAGAGGAGGAAATCACTTGCAGGGGGCCTTCCTCGCTACCCTCAGCTCCTGCCGGGTCCTGCGGCACACGGTACTCGGGTTGCATGGCCGGTGCGGATGTAGGAGGCAGCACCGCGACCGGTACCGGGGTCAACGCCGAATGATGAGGTGTGCTGAGCGGTGCCTGTGGCGTCGAGGATATGGCCCCCATCGGTGCCGGTGTCTAACGGGGCGGTGCTGGATCCTGTTGAGAAGGTGGCACGCTCCTCTCGGACGGCAGTGCCGCTGGTGGAGGCATTTGCGCCAGAGCCACCGACGTCAAGGAGACACACGCGGACCTGGAGTGTGGGCCATGCACCTGGCCCTGGTCCTGATGGTAAGCCCAGGGGGTCCAGAACGGCCACTGGGAGGGCGGTTGCCATTGCTGCTGCCACGGCGCCGGGTAAGGTCGCTGACTTCTTTGTGAAGCCGACCTCCTGCTCCTTGATCTATTGGAGTGGTAGGATTCTGCCTCGGACTCTGAGGTTTCCGAGTACGAAGACCAAGGAGGGGCAGTACCCACTGTCGCTGGCGAGCGGTACCGCAAGTCCGGAGAATGGGGCAGTCGTTCTCTTTGCGCCGGTGCCGCAGGAGCGGTGCAGGGCAGGGACTGAGGCGTCATTATAGCCGGCTTGCCCCTTGATTGGATAGGGGGTCGGGCAGTCCCTGGCGGCTCTTCCCTCCAGCGTGGGGAGGCCGGTACCGGGAGGCTTAACAAGTCTGAGGCTGCCTCGAACGCCTCCAGCATCGATGGGAGGCGCACATCCTCGTGGAGGTCTGGGGACCTGGACCGGTCCGGACTCGACTGTACCCCCACAGGGGCAGGAGTCGACGGAACTTTGGGAGGTGGCGCCTGAGGTGCGGCTTTTCCCACCACACTAGTGGATGCCGCCGGCCTTTTAGGGTCCTGGTGGGTTGATCGGCCCCTCACCGGCCTCTTCTTTTTTCGCGGGCGCCGGAGATGGTGATCGGTGCCACATGGAGGCCAATTTCCTATGTCCCGATTCTCTCCGGTGCCGGGACTTAGAGTTCTTAGATTGGGCCTCCTCTCTGGCTAACGGTGCCGGAGCGCTGTGCACTGAGGATGAGGCGCTGGGCGCTGGGTCGGCAGGCTCGGGGTCAGAGTGTGACCGTAAGGCCGCTTCCATCAGGAGCACTCTAAGTCTTTGCTCTCTGTCCTTGAGAGTCCTGGGACGGAACCCCTTGCAGATTCGGCACCGGTCTCTTTGGTGGCTCTCTCTGAGGCACCTCAAGCAGGAAGAGTACGGGTCACTCTTCAGCATAAACTTCCCACAGTCCGCACAGAGCTTAAACCCTGGGGACCCGGGCACGCCCCAGGAAGGGACAAGGGTTACGTTGGGGGGGGGGAACCCCCCAACTACTACTAACTTACAACTAACGCTAACTCTAAAACTATGAGAAAAAGAGAGAACTATATACACGAACAGAGACACTGCTAGGCTTGCTGCGAGAGCGAGCAAAGTTCCAGCTAGCCGTCACCGGCGGTAAGAAGGAACTGAGGGGGTGGAGGGTCGGCGGGCCCCTATATAGGGCACCATGGTGGTGCCACCCCAGGGGGTGCCCAGGACAACCCTACAGACGCTGCTAAGGGAAAATCTTCCGGCTGGCGTGCACGTGGCGCACACACACCTGCTTGGAATAGACATGAACAACCACTCGAAGAAGAACCTCAATTCTGACTGAAGTCCCAGGGAGAAGTACTCCAGGAGCAGAACCTAAGTCAGATTTGCTGCATCTTGGGACCTGAGCTCCTACAGCCTCCAGTGACTTCAGTGTTCTTTAGTGACAATTAAAAAAATTAAAAAAGGAAGCCTTATCTGAAAAACAAAACTATTTTAGTCTTCAAACACCAGAGAGCAGCAAACATTTAGAGTAATACAGGAGAACCCAACAGTACAAATTTTCACAATATCAATAAGATGTTGTGAGCTCTCTTTGAGTTTGGACTTGGGAATGAAAAGCAAGTTGTAGCTGGAAATTTTTGGAGCCTGCCATTTGATTTCATTGTAAGTCCCAGGGAATCTTTTGGCCCTCTCCAGATTGTTCTAAACTAAGTTTTGGAGTTACATTAAGTGATAGTCCTGTCTGAATTGCAAAATTTGTATCTGGAATCTGATCTGACTCCAAACTTTCCTGGCCCCAACCCCACTTCCAAAATGAAATGTGGGACAATGGATCACATGGTAGGTCCTCTGGATGAAAATGAGCACCAGGGAATCCTTGTAAAGCCAGAAAGAGTCCTGTGGCACCTTATAGACTAACAGACGTATTGGAGCATAAACTTTCGTGGGTGAATACCCACTTCGTCAGACGCATGTAAAACCAGACACGTCCCACAGTTTCATTTTTAGAGTTTTGCCTTCACCAGGTTGGATTCACAGAAACATGCAATAAAACTAAAGGAGTGGAAACCACATGAAGTAGAAATACAAAAGGAAGACAAACTTGGGCACACTGAAGTCAGCAATTTTTGCACTGCTTAATCTAGACTTTTTTTTTTTTTTAAAGCAGTAAATATTGAGCAGTTCAAATGTAAGAAAGAACCAAGCAAGTAATAATTAACGAGGTTTGGAACCAATACCTCTTTCAGCTTTCCAGTGGGTTTTCTGATGTTGATGGTGTAGGAAGCTGATGTGAGGTCTAATCCAGGAACTGGACTTGTAAGGTTTCCTCCACGAGTAAGGCAAAGAGACTTTGCTTCTTATCAGTGTAGGCTGAGGTGTGAAGCTCCTACATGCCTAGTAGTGTTCTGAGGAATGGGCTCCTCTCATGCAGAGCAGGCAATGGGAATGCACTTCCATCTCTATGAACATGAAGGGGGTGACGCACACTGTTCAAAGTCCATACTTTTTTATCCAGGTGTTTGGATAAGCCTGGCCACTACTCAAGAGTTCTAAGGACTCTGGTTCAGGTAAAAAACTAAGTGTGCAACGGTGCAAGCTCCTAACATTTACTAATTATACTGACATTTAACAATTGTAGTGGAGTTCTGAATTAAAGAGACACCTTTCTAGGCCCGGAGAGGATGTCCTTACACCTGCAGCTAGCCACAGAAAAGGACTGAGGCTTTTGGAACTGCATTCCTCTTATATAAGCTGTACTCCTAATTTTCAAGGCTGCAAGAGTATACTCATGAAGCCCCCCATAAGCCTTGCTCTCTAGAAGGTTCCTGCACTGGAGGTTCATCCCAGTAGTGCAAATATGGAGAGGAAACCTCAGAGAATGCAGACGTACCACTTGTGCTAAAGGGTGCTTTCCTTCGCTCTTGAATTAAGAGCTTACTCTCTCTTTGTAAACCAGTGTGACACAGAGGCCCATTGTTGGTAGGCCTGACATACCCACCACACCTAAAATACTGTTGTCATAATCTGTATCTAAAAGGTATCATGTAAGGGATCCTATACTGGTAACGTGCTGGTCCTGAAAATCATTGTGTGATGCATATATGGTAAACCCACAAAGGATTTTATGGCTATGTGCTGCAAACATGTTCTTACAGTGTATTTTGGCAAACAAGGCTTAAGAAAGCCATGTCTGTTCCAGACAAAGGAATATGGTTCCACCTCCTTGAATGCGTCTCCAATGTAAATTAGGCAGAGTGTGACCAAAGACAAAGAAAAGCACATTCATATGCAAGGTAAACAAAGCCATCTGGAGAGCAAGTGGAGAAAGATGAATACTTAACAGTCTTGACGTGGGGGAGGGGATGGAGATTGCATCCTCAGGGAGGCCTCCTGCCTCTTGAAACACAGTCAGTGAACTTTGGGAAGACAGCATGGTGTCTACACCCCAGCAGGAGAGAGAAACATGGTTTGGGCTTACTTTTCAAAGTATACATTGCAAAGATTTAGTGGACTATAGAAGACAGGGGGTCTAAACCTCAAGTGATAAGCTATTGAATCAAACTGATTATACAGAATATTACTGTATGATAGAAGTGTACTGAGTAAGGTCTTTTATGACTCACCAGTGGGTCACAGGCTTTAATACCATTGTGAAATGTATGTATTGACACTATATGCGGAATTATGGGTACTCACTGATATTATGCTTTAAAGTCCAACTAAATACAGGGAAAAACAGGTTCTCCCCCAGACAGGAGGGAAAGTAGCTATCTCCAGTGTAAATTAAGCATTATGGAATCAAAACAATGGAAGCCCCTATTTACATACGAATCAGCAGGGGGCTGGGAAGTCAACAAGAAGGGAAGAACAGCAGGGAGCCTTCCTGCCTCTTGTAACAGGGTCAATGAACTTTGGGAGACATAAGCAGAAGCGGAGAACCATTTTGGTATCCATTAATTGGGGGATTAAAGGGATCACAGCTCTTGAAAAATCGCAGAATGTTGGATCCTCCAAGCAAGGGGGTTGAAGTCTCTGGGAACTGAGTTTCGGTGTGAAAACTACTTAGGCAAAGACTGTAACTGGCTGAAATTAAGTTTTTTATGTCATAGAAGCGTATTTTTCTTTCGTTTGTAACCCTTTCTATCTTTACTCCTTATACTTGATCCTTAAACCTAGGAATTTTTGTTTAATAAACTTGTTTTACTTTTACTATAACACAATTCAGTGCGCTGATTGAAAGGAAGGGTGTGTTAATCCCAGTTAAGCTAACAGGCTGCAGTGTACTGCCTCTTTCAAGGAGAAACAAACATAAAACTTCTGTGAGTGTTCAGCAAGGGGACTAGAAACTGCACGGAGACATCTCTGGGGAACTCAGGAGTTGGGATTCACTGTTTTGTTACTGGTAAGACAAGGTTTGGACTGGTAGAGTCCTGAAGAGTTTCCTGGCAAGAAAGACAAGCTGGTGTGTCAGGGATTTGTCACACAGTTTAGCAGTAGCAAAACTTTCACTTGCTGAGGCTGAGAAGGCTAACATAGTAACTCACAATTCTGGGAACCGCAGCAGATGGTCACAACCAATCACTAGACTAGAGCACAAAACAAAAACACTTCATCAGGTCTGATTCCATCCAGCAGATGACAACACAGGACACAGAAAACATATGTACACACTAACCCAGCTAAGGCAGCACTAACCAAAGTGTCTGGAGGTCCATTCAAAACTTCAGCCAGGAGCCAATCAATAAGAATCTGTGGCTGCATAAAAATATTACAGGTGTTTGCAGAGTGCATATCTCTGGCACAGGGAACAGAACTTGTAATTTCAGCTCAAGTACCTCCACCACTAGTTCTTTTGCATTTGAGCTGAAGGTGAAAGTCCCTTAGATCACAGGTTTCAGAGTAATAGCTGTGTTAGTCTGTATCCGCAAAAAGGAACCGGAGTACTTGTGGCACCTTAGAGACTAACAAATTTATTGTAGCATAAGCTTTCGTGGGCTAAGTGAGCTGTAGCCCACGAAAGCTTATGCTACAATAAATTTGTTAGTCTCTAAGGTGCCACAAGTACTCCTGTTCCTTAGATCACAGTAGCACTAAGGCTCTTATCCTTCTTTTAGATCAAACATTAGAGGAGGAAGCCACCCCCCAAACACAGACCTGATCCATTCCAGAGAGAGAACTGTGGTGCACATACAATCCATTACAATACCCAAACTTTTCAAGACCTCCTTTGTTAGCGATTAACACTGAAGCAGCAGAACCATTACCACATTACAGGTCTTAATTACCTGCTGTGCAAGTATTTAAAATTATACAAATGGAACTAACATCCTGTTCATTCTTTCAAGTTTGAATACATTAGCCAATGAATTTAGTTGTCTTTCTTGTTTGCAGATCATTTGAGGAAATCAGGATCAGTTTGCAAATATATTCATTATCTACAGGTGTACACTGAATACTTTGTGCAAACAAAAATTTCAGTCAATGAGGTATATGAGAACTGTTCATTTTTGACTATTCACTATTTGTTGTGAGATTGGTCATGTATGTCACATGGTATTGTTTCTGCCCTTTGATTGTATAATAAACTTTTTAAATAGAAAGAACTGACAAATAGCAAATAAACAATAGTCTTGTTTTGTACATATACCAATATTTGTATGAGCACAAGAAACAGCCACTCTTTTTTGATCTGTGTATATATTTCACTATATTAGAATGAATTAGTCAGTTCATGTTACTCCTTCTTAGATCAACTGCATTCACATATTAAAGGGAAAAAAACTCTGTGATAAAGCTTCATCTAAATTGTTGCCAGAATGTATTCACTTAATTAAAAGAGAGGGGGGAAAAAAAGACATATATCCCAAGTATGTCTGATTCACAACTTCATGCAGGAAGGAGTGTATTTTAGTTCTAGTGGTGCTGTCCTGTTTCGTTTATTGTTGTCTGTATTTAGAATACAGTATAGCTTGTATTTGTGTATAAATTTACTTTGAGGCTCAGATTTTCAACCGTGATTGCACAAAGCTGTGCAAACACTTCTGTAGGTACTCAATTTGCCTATGCACTAAGGTCATTTTGCAGCATATACAAGTATGTCTGTATGCAAGTCAGGATTTACATGTGATCATTAATTTGCACATCTGCAAAACTGCACATGTATGTGCGCGCACACACACACACACCCGCCCTGAAAATATAGTGAAAATGTTGGAAAATATTCAATGAAAACACAAAAACATTTTTTCTACTTTTAAAAATAAATTGATTTTATATATATTACAAATCAAATTTTGCTTTTGCTTGAGCTCTGTGTGATAATTCTGCAAAGCATTCTCAGTTATTATTTTCTGTAGCCATATATAGAATTGATGGGGTTTTCTTCACCAGATTGCAATAATATTAAGGTATGTCAAGTTTTGAACCTATACTACTTGTCACTCTCCTTTTAACATGAACCCCCTAAATTCCTATTACAGAAAACTATGAAACATTAAAGTGAACTACTAAGGAGTGGAAACCTATCGTGTGTTCTTTCAGCATATCAATGGACAAAGTCAAAGCTACTTGCAAAAACAGTTACTTACGTACAGTAAATGTTGTTCTTTGAAATGTGTTGTGCACCATATACATTCCGCTGAAGGTGTATGTGTTCCCAATACACTCGAGTCAGAGACTTTTGCCAGCAGTACCAGAAGGTGGTGCATGTGCTCCTGCTCTCCTGGTGCTCTCAGGCAAGGACATAAAAAAGGTGTGTCTGCCGCTTCCCTCTGTTCCTTCCCAGCGCTGTATGTAATGTCTGAAGTAGTGGGGAAGGTGGGAGGGTCATGGAATGTGTATGTGCACAACACATCTCAAAAAAAGCAAGGTTTCCAGGCAGCTTATCTAGATTAGCTTCTCTCTCCAAAGGTCTGGCATCTCTGGGCCATATTTTTCCACCTGAACACCTGTTAAACCTTTACATGAATATGCTTATAGCTGTGACTGCTGTCAGTCTTTTCCAGATATTATATTCTCTGATGAAAGGACCTGACCCTGAGATGTGCTCTGCGTCCACAACTTCTATTCAAGTGAACACATCTGAAGATCAGAACTATAGCATTATAGTCCTTTTGATTAAGATTTTCAAAGCTGACTCGGCAATTTAACTATAACACACCCACTGAAATTGATAAAAGTGATGCAGATAAATCCCCTTGTCATCTTTGAAAATCTTTTTTCCTTAATATTTGGAAGAAAATATGCACACTGTTTTATGTCAAAAATGCTTAAAACACATTAATCTATGTGTAAAAGATCTCCAAGACACCATACCTGCTCCAGACCGGTGGCTGAATTAGTTGACATAGCAGAGATGTATTGACACGTTTACCCACACACAAATTAATAGAGGTTAAGGACTGCAAGACCAGCAAAGGTTTGTAACAGAATTGTATTCCACATTAGAAGTATATATATTATATAAACATCAAAACAAAATGCAGCATCCGGTTGATTTTTTCCCTATGATTAAATGCTGTTCATTTTCTTTTGCAGATTAAGTACTATATGTAAGAAATACCCAATTTCACCAGGGACCATCAGTATAATCTTCACACTTTTCACGAGTAATAAAACCCCATAAAGCGGAAAGACATTTGGATCGAGACAAAAATCTCCTCTCATCTCCATTGTGACGTTTTTATTTCAATACTAATGTCACACAAAACTTACTTTAAGCAACATTCAGGGTCTGCCAGAAACTAACCCAAACCAATATATAGAGAAAGAAGGCTAGGGTGACCAGATGTCCCGATTTTATAGGGACAGTCCCGATTTTTGGGTCTTTTTCTTATATAGGCTCCTATTACCCCCCACTCCCTGTCCTAATTTTTCACAATTGCTGTCTGGTCACCCTAAAGAAGGCTGGAAATTATTCTAATCTCCTGCGTGTTGTGTGAATAGCCCAGTTGAAGTCAAGGGAACAATAGGCTTGAATCAAAGTCCATTTAAGTCAATGGGAGATTTTTCAGTGAGTTCAGTAGGCTTTGGATCATGCCTTATTTGCATTATTAATCTTTTAAGAAGTTGGGATCTGGCCGGATCCTGCATGCCTTGCACACTTAAAACTCCCACTGACTTCAGTAGGATTTTGAGTATGCCAGGAATGCAATACTGAGCACTTGCATTGTCCTGCAATATCCTCGGCACTATTAAATGGGGGATGGACCAGGCATTTGGCAGAACTCTGATTTTATGACGTGTGTCAGTTTAAGTTAGAGGGTTATTTTAACCTTTTTGTGTGCATGTTTCCTTTTATTAAGTGTAGGTTTTTAAAAAAAATCTCACTTTATATTAAAAGGTGCATTTATAAACTGTTTACAAAAGGGTTAATAAAGGCTTATTACATATTGTAATAAGTGGTTAATCAATTGTTTTGGTATCAAGAAAGAAATAGATTGCTTAGAGCCATTTCTATCACCTTCTAGTAAAGTCATTTGTAAGTTTTTGGGGGGAAGGATGAGGATATGTATGTCCATGATCTGTGGTTGAAAGACTTTTTTTCCAGATTTTTTTTTTTTTTAATTTGTAGTCTTCATCTGATGTACATTGTTACCTGCCCTTCATTAGGGAAGGCTGGTGGAGGTAATTATGCTGTGCTGCTAGGTGGTTATTGTAAGTTTAATTATTGCCAGGACAGCTTTAAATCTGTGGTTTCAATGTCACATTAAAGACATAATAAAATACTGATGTGTCTAAGACCAACTACTATAACATACTACTTATGTCTATAATGTCTATTATAATCATTAACCCTTTATTAACTATTTATAAATGTATTCCTAGTATGAAGTGTGACCAACAAAATCTCTCTCTCTCTCATGGGCACATACCAGAGTTGCAGAGTAATCATAAAATCTTCGTTGTCCTTGAAAATATTTTTATGAACTTATAATTACATATCCAGCCAAGTAATGACTTTGGAGAAAATGCAACTGTAATCACATAAAAAGCTTATCTGCTTTTTAAAGTGAGGATTTCTGATCTAATAGAGCATGACAGTTCTAGAAATCCATTACAGTCTATCTGCCTTTGAAAAAACAAGTTGGCACATAGGACTTGTACTGCATTGCACAGGAAAAATCCTTCTGAAAGTGTTTTGAAAAAACAGTTACTGTACATGCCTGGAAGCCACTTTTTGGAAGTTCAATGTCCATGCCATTTTAATTAACAATTTCAGAGCAGCAAAAACAAAGAACACATATCATAAACTAACTACCTGCTAAGTCTTTCATTCCTCAAAACGGCTTTTGCGCTGCAAAAATCACAGTCCCCCTCTCCCACCCAAAAACATTAAGAACTAGTAAACCATTTTTTCTGCATTTGGGTAAACAAAAAAAAAACAGGCCAAAAAAAACTGTCCCAGACAAAAATCTTGGGTAACAGGTCTGATAATGATATTTTCCAGCTATGTTACAGATTCCTGAAAATACGACTGATGTTGAACTAAATAATGCTAATATAATTAAAGCAATGTGAATGCTTCAAGTTTAAAGACAAGGCATGCTTTTTCCATTCAGAGAATCTGTTCATGTAAAAATCCATCATCCATGAAGCATGTTCTGATTTTTAATTTTTCTTTGCTTTGATAGATCAGTTGCTTCACAATATCCCTTAAAAGACAACTATCCAAGAAAAGCTAAATTTACAGTGTTCACATTTTAAAGATTGTCAGTTTTATAGAACAAATGTTGCTAAAACAGTGGAAGATTGAGGGTCATTTCTGTCATTATCTGAAAACATGGGTATCTAATAACATTAGGTAAATATTTTGACAGTAGACTACAAGGTTAGTAAGTTTGTAAAAAGGCCCACTCTCTCTCAGTCAAAAAAAAAAAAAAAAAAAAAGAGTGATTATTCAGTAGATCCTACAGAACTGCAGAGCAGAACAACATTTATATTTCCATGTTGCACAGGTAACCAAATGACATGGTTAGGGTGATCTTTTAACAGCATACTTGCACCATCTTTCATTCTACGTCATGTTGGATGATTAATTAAAATTATTTTATAATGTGAAAAATAAAATACTTGAAAGAGTTTAGCAAGCCTAGAAAATCAGATTTGGGTTTGGCAAAGCCAACCTAGCTATTCAATCTACAATGAAACAACAACAACAAAGTTCAGTCAAGTCCTAAATGTTTCCAGGAGTACTCTTCAGCAATACATTTAACAATTCAGAAGTAATACCTGTTTAGGTTTTACTTTGTTCATTTGAATACTAAAGTTAAACTTGCATTCTCATTGATTTTTCTTGGCTAGCTTTACTTTTGGGGGGAGATGATTACAGTCTGAATGCATTCTATTTACTATGGCAGAGGGGGAAATTGTTTAGAAATAGAAAGGTTTCACTAGTGTTAACATCTTAGATTTTCACGAGGGAATGAAGGTTACTTATATTTCCAACATGCTTTCCAAATTATATTTTGCCTAGTCAACTTTAAACCCAGCTGAATTTTTGGTGAATGTTTTGTCTGAATGATTATCAAAAATAAAAGAAGACCAAAAATACAACAATAGCGTACCTATAAATCTCACAGTTCTGGCTGGAGGGGTAATTTCATCTTGCATAGACTGAATAATTATTCATTAATTGCTCCCAAGCAGGTTTGGTACCAAAAATTGAATAATTAGTAACTTAAATTAACTTAATTACAATCAAGTGCATCTGTTTTAATTTTGCACAATTTCCATGATTTCTTTTTAAATGTTGCAGTTTTAGTTATTAGACGTCAGTCCTTGAAAAAATTTGGGCCCCATAGTTTCTTAAATAGTACCTTTGATTATTAAAACTGAAGTAATTTTACAAATATAGTTTACTTTTCACTATACTGTTTACTTTTTGCAGTTTTCTTGAGACTGACATTAAAAATGGATTACTCCATTTTCTTTTGTCACTAGTAACTTTCCAGTCAATTTCACATTCCAGGTACTTATGCACTGGATAAACGCTGCAAACACTAGCAAGAATGCTTACTTATTCTATTGAATACAAATATATATATTTCCACTAGAACTAAGGAAAAAATCCAAGGAAACACTTTTAATTGGTATAATGATTTGTACAAGCTTGCTTTCATAAAATCAAAAGGGACATTGTCAACTTGAAATCTACTTATTTTCAACTGAGTTAAAAGTTTCAGGTACTACACCCACCTAAGTCCCCCTGCCAATATATATGTATTAAAAATAAATAAATAAATCACATTTCCCTATTTTTTGAGGACGCAATTCTGCCAGCTTTGCTCGTATTGAGCAAAACATTATTCTACTCACGTATGTAAGTATTTGCAGCTCTGTGGCTTCAACTGCTACTAAACATGAACAAAGTTGGCTGAATCTAGCCCTAAAAATATTTTTCCGCTCACCTTCTGTTGTATGAAAAACATACACAGTAAAATAGGAAAAAATGGCTCTACCATGGAAACACTGAAAACAAAGTGCTGGCAGAAGCAAATGGTAAACAAATTGAAAAGAGAGAGAAAAGTATTTTTGCTTCCAATCTCTGTCAAGTTATATTCATCTTAGGTGTTGCTTGTAACAATAGTAGGCAAAATGTTTTCATACAGGAGTTTGATTTTTAAAGTTGACTGTGCCCTTTTAATTTTTGGGTCAAATTGGACTTGTCAGTATGCCTTAAATCAATTACATTATACCAGTTTTCATAATTAAATCTTTCATTATACACTCTTAGTTTTTTCTTTAAATTGCTCAGTACATATGGAAAGGGTATTAGAGGCAAAAACAGAGAAGATAGATTAAAACAAATACTTTAAAAACTTTACTTTAATAATTCTAACCATAATAATACCTCATTACTGCAGTTGAGTCAACAGGCCCAATTCATCACAGGCATAAGTAGGTGCTACAGTAGCGAAGTCAGCTGCTTATGCTAGTGGTGAGTGTAGCCCAATGCCAGTAAAACAAGGTTTTTTTTAATGGTACCCTCTGAAAAATAAATTTGCCTTCTATGTACATGTAACAATTTTTTAGCATCTCCTGTCAAGGTCTCTGTTCATGCTGCCTATAAATTGCTCAGTAAGGCAGACTTTAAAGCCCCAATTCAACAAAGCACCTAAGCATGTGTTTAATTTCAAGTATATGGTTTAACCCCACTGAAGTCAATGGGATCTAAGCACATGCTTGGATATTTTGTGGAACAGGAATGGCTTTAAGTAGGTGCTTACAGTTAAGCACATAACTAAGTGCTTTGCTCAATCAGTGCTTAAGATTTGAAGGTAGCACCCTCCTTCTTTTCACACTGTCCTGCTACAAGACTTCTTGAGTCTACTGTTATTTGCACTTAACAATGGGGAAAGACCAACTTTTTCAGCATGAAGTGTCAATAACAGGTGTTCAGAAATAACAATACACAACTCAAGATCTGCGGATAAACTGAAATTAACCATTATTACAGATAAATCTATTTTCATCACTAGTTCTGAGTTTGTTAAAAGACACACAAGGATTTTTTACAAGCCTGTTGTAAATTCTGGTAGTGATGTTTGTATTTGAAAAGATTCTTTATATAATCCATAAATTATATTTTTTGTATGTGGAAAAAAATTTCAAATTCAATAATATAACTGAGGTGGAAAAACTAGCCAGTCAGTTTTTCATTTTTAAAAATCAGACTGAAAAAACATGAACTATTCAGTTTCTCTGTTGATTACTAGAAATTTTGTGGATAATTGTACTTACTTACCTGAATACTTATTTAGCAAATATCTTCAGATACAAGTTTAGATACAGAGTTAAATGTAATTTGAGCATTAGTTTACACATATATAAATCAAAGTTTGACAATATCAAAATCCCATCAAACTGTGGGCCCGTCTTATGCTATTATCAAATATACTATACCACTATGGGATAGCAGAGAACCATGGAACACTAGCATTAGGCATGTTTATTAAATTTGGTCAAATTTTCAGAACCTTCCAAATAGGAATACTAAACATTTATTTTCCCCTTCTGGAAATTTTTTTCTCATGCTCAATACAGTTGTCATTCCAATTCCTACTGAATTTATAAAAATATTTTTTTTATCCAATAATCCCGCCAAGGTAAAAATAGGAGTTTTTATAGCAAATGATAAACAAGCTCACTGACTATGAGAGAAATTAAACTTATTTAAACTGTCATACATTCGCTACTGAATCACACATCTCCATTTTCTTTGTGGGTGTGTGTTGTTGCCCACCTCAGACTGGCAGTTTTTAAGGTGCAGAAGCATCTTTCAAATGTGTGTCTAACTTAATGATCAAGTGCCACATGCTTTGAATTTACACTGTTAGCCAACCAAGAGCTGTGTTTAACAACAGATCTAACTGAAACTGCATAATTCTTTAGAAATTGTAGCACTTTCAATCTAATGAGAGAACAAAAGGGGTAGTTATGTGGTTCATTATATTACTAGATGCAATTTTTTGTAATTAAAAAAACCAAAAACCCAACCCCTCTTCAAAATTCAAAAACACATTTGAAAGAAGTTGCTGCACCTGCAAAGACACTCTTTAAGCTTACTATGAAATACAAAAAAGTGCACCCTTCTATATCTACATATAAAACATATTAGAAATAAAACTTGTGTAAAATGTTTGCTGTGCAAACTATAAAAACAGTCAGTCAGTCCATTCATTTTCCTAAATATTTTGTCACATTCTCTTGCTTCCTACTGCAGAGAATCACTGTTATCCAAAACAAGCCCACTGATGTTTGTTGTTGAGAGGTCTCCTCCATCATCTTCTCCACTATCCACAGATTCATCCTCACTTTGTCCTGCCATCATAACTTGCTGAACAGCCAAAGTAGCACCATCAGATGACAGAGACTGGAGACTGTCTACATTCATGTTGACCGGAGCTGTAATTGTTACAACAGCTCCTGGAGAGGTGAAAACATGTATGCAATTAGAAAACTGAAAACAATGATCAAATCAGAATTTAGATTTAACATTACACAAGAGAATTTGTTTTTTTTAATAGGATACCTTGGAAATTACATACAACAACTAACTATGTTATTTAGGTTGCAAAATCAAGCACTCAAAAGTTAGGAAATGTCAGAATTGAGATTGCAAGACTCTATTTGGTCCCTTTGTGTGCATGCATGATACAGTCTTTAATTACATGATCACAAACTAATATTTCCCACTGTACCCCTACCTCATTCAGTGCACAGGCTGGAAGGTGCTCAGGGAATGAATCAGGGTTACTTAAATGGATGAGACTGCTGCCTTATTTAGCTCCCATTGATGTCAACAATTAATTGCAGTGTTGTTGTAGCCGTATTGCTCCCAGGATATTAGTGAGTCCAATAAAAGATATTACCTCACCCACCCTGTCAACAGTTACTGGCAGCTTTCCTACTGACTTCAGTGGGAGTCAGATCAGGCCCTTGATGCAGATGCTGCAAGGTGAGTAGGGACCTGAGGCAGGGGACTGCAGGAAGGGAAAGGCTGGTCCTGTGGTTAAGGCAGTTGGATGCCACCCAGGAGGGATAACTGGGTCTATTCCTGCCTCTGCCACAAAGTTCCTACGTGATGCTAGACAAGTCATTTAAACCAAAAGTTCAACAGGTGGTTACTAATGATATAGTCCTCATTTCTCAGTGCCCAACGTGAGACTCTTGGGGCCTGATTTGCAGCACTGAGCACACAACACTACAAGAGAATTCAATGGGAGCTGTAGTACCTTGGGCAGTAAGGCAGGGTGGTCTGCAGGAATGAGAATAACGTGGAGAGTCAGGAGGCCCCATGTAACAAGTCTGGCTCTTCCACTCTGGGAAAAATAATACATGATCATGTAACTAAAAACTATATCATAATACATATGCACCAGAGCAAAGAATTAAGGTTGCATGGACAACTTTAATTCTGACATTTTCTAACTTCCAAGTGTTTGACTTTGAGAAACCTAAACAACATTCTTGAAAAACACATTTTTTCTAAATATATTATATTATATACCAAAAATCCAAGTATTTAGCTAAAATTCTGAGAGAGAAATTTGTGTCAAATTTTTCCAGACTATCAACACAGTGGTTTAGCTACATCAGGAAATGCCCCCAAAACGTAACAACAAAAGCCACTTTATTTCTATGTAATAAAGACATTTAAATAAGGAATTCATTTGCCTATACATGTTCCAGCCAATTTTCCTTACCATCTGACATTGTAAGTTCATTAGATTGCTGCTGAGCAACTCCTGATGCAATGGAATCAGGCCAGAACCTCTGAACTGGTCTGTTTTGAGCTGTTTTTTTCTTTGTTTTTGGAGTTTCAGAACAGCTGGAATCCAGCATTGGCTGAAGAATTCGTCTTCTAGCATTGATAAACCTAAACATGACCAACAAAAAAACCCCACAGCTTATGACCAAAAAATTGTGAATGCATGCGTACGCACGCACACACAGAGACGGTCTCAACCAATGTTTTATGCAAAAATAAAAATTAAATAGAAATTAATATTAAAAATGAAAAATGCTATTTCTTAGCACCTTGGTTTCACACTCCATGTTAGGGATGCACGAGAACCATTGAACCACAACACCTGCTCCTGGAGCACTGAAGGCCTTTGATATTGCAAATCTAACTAAGGAAGCAGCTCTCTATTTCTCCCTGGCTGGCAGGCCCTCCTTCCTCCCTCCTCTACTACCAACTGGTACAGTTCTTCTTCTAGCCAGGTGCATTCCAAGCTCCACCCACCCAATATAAGCTGTGAATAGTTGCAGCATGGCCCAGACGTTCCTCTAATTAGGGTCCCCCCCGACATGGCTCCTACTTGGATTATTTGCTCAGGTTCCCTGCTCACCTGGCTCTTTCCTGTTTATCTCTGGTTTGTCCCTAGCTCCTGCCTGACATCCTTTGATGGTCCCACTAAATCTCCCATGCCTGGCTCTTGCTCCAGTCAATCCACTCTCTTGTCAACAGTCTCTACCAAACAGATTCTCCACCTTCTTCCCAATTCCCTGCTCTCCTCCTGTTTACTTCAGGCCCCTCCAATTGCTGCACAGGAACCATCCTTCCCTCTCTTTCTGCTCCTGAACATAAGTTAAAAAGCCTGACAAGCCATCAGTAATTAATTTCAGTGTAGTTAGGTAAGGAAGGATTTTCTTATGACAAAGCACAGGACTTTGAATGAGGAGACCAGAGCTCTATGCCAGATATGACAAAGACTTCTGGTCTGTTGGACGGGTCATTAAAGCTCTCTAGCCTCAATTCCTTTATCAGCAAAATAAGCATACTACTACTTCCATATCTCTCGGGGTGTTATGAGGTGAAAATCCTTAGTGCCTGTAGAGTGTTTTGAGGTCTTTAGGTGCTTTAAGTTTGCACAGTACTATTATATGGAAGACCATTCATTCATTGTTTCCAGGCAAGTTTAGTGTAGAACTGTAGATTTAACTCTAGATGTTCATGATTTTTTAGTTTAAGTTAGACTCTTAATTTTATTTCTATGTATTGTACACATGTGGATGGCACTCACATACACAGAGTGTACCTTCATATCCACACTCCAATTATGGACATTAAGCCAAAGTTTTGGATCTTACCAATTGTTAACCTGCAGTAGTGTCAGATTTGTCTGGGCTGCAATCTGCTTTTTCTCATCTTCTGTTGGATATGGATGCTAAGGACAAAAAAAAAAAAATCTATGTAAACTTTTTGCTTTTTTTTTCTTTAAAAGAAAATGAAACTTTCTTCATTACTATTGATTAAAAATTGCTAGAATAAAAAAAACCCCACCTGTTTCATTAAAATAATTTTTAAAACAAATTTTTACTGATACAGTCACTTAACAAGTAAAACTTTACTAAACAAAAACTGATTTTATCTTTATAAAGTGTATATGCCATCATTTAATTGCCAATGTCAAATTCAGAAAAAAAAATGCTTCTCACAGCTGCCAGAGTCCTTGTTAGACAGTGTGATCCTTCACCAGCACAGCATGTGGTAAGATTTGATTAGTTACACTGTCTGACGGCTATGTCACATGAGAGTGCTGATGAGCCTTATGTGGTTAAATAACAACCCCCCTCCCCCCGAATTAAACAGGGCAAGGAAACTGTATGTAACGTAAGAAATGCGCGTGTGATTTTCATGCGTAATTTATCAGTTGTAACATCAGTTAGCTAAAACAGAAGATAGAGCGCTATAAATTAATGGAGTATTTATTACTAATAGAGACCTATCTTCCCCTTCCAGCGCAAGTATGTGTGCACAGGGAAGACACTGTAGAATAACACGGAGCCGATGGCACAAAGCAGTTGTTGGAAGGTTTGGTGAAAATTCAGTTCCCCTCCACATATAATTTATACATGATTGCTCCTAAGTGAGCCATGCACTGGAGGCGTACCTGGCACTAAATCCTGGGCACCATTGAAATAAAGAATAACAACTTCTAGGAAATTTAATAAGATCTTGCAGTTCAAATTTAAATATATTCAAAATTAGGGCCTTATCCAACTCAGATTAGAGTCAATGGAAAACTCTAACAGACTTCAGTGGAAGCTGAATTGGGCCCTTAATGCATACAAAGTAAGGCCAAAAAGTTTTATCTTCCTCGGGAAGTCTTCTCTGAATACTTATGACTGCTGATGATGTTTAATCCTTACCCCTATGTGCTGAAAGAGCCAAGATCTCATCACATTAGTCGCGTGCTTTGGAAGAACCCCTCTCTTATTTTTTGACGAGCCATCATCTTGATGCAAGATACTTAGATCTTGGTTTAACTGTAACTGAAGCTGCACATATAATTTAAGAAAAATGTAGAAAGTTATAAAGTTACTTTAATGAATAAAGATATTGCACAAAAATTGTTTTTATCATGTGAAAGCAATGAAATAAGTTAGCTCTATAATCTGTGTCAAAAAAGGGTACTTTATTTACCTGCAGCGGTAGTGGTGGAAGTTCTCTTGCAGTATTATCCTAAAGAGATCCATACTCTGGGTTACATATTATCAGGTTTCTGATGTTTTAGCATTTTCTAGAACCTCTTTCAAGAATTGCTGTAGTTGCCAGGAGGCTGTATTCACCGCATCACAGCTACCAAGTGCCAATTTATTTTCACTTACAATAAAATTCATTCCAGTGCAGGGGGCCAGGCATAAGATCCTCCTTATCCTGTAAACACCATATTGAGAATCTGATTCTCTACTGACTTGCAATTTGTGTAGCCATTTATGCGTGGTGCACAGAGAGTGTAACATGCTATGCTTATTTGGTAGAGTTTCATACTCACTTTACACAGGTGTGACTACACAAGATGCAAGGCTGTGAAGAATCAGGCCCTAGGGGCTTAACATGGAGCTTAAGTAGTGTAAGACACCTTGTGCGGGTCTTCTGCACTGAGGTGAATTTAACTCTAAGACCCTTACTTCCCCAGCCTAAAAAAATACATCAAAACTCTCAAAGCACAATAGGTCTGTGCATGTGCCTCAATACACATCATCATCTAAGAAGACAATAACGACAAGTATAAAAAGCAGCTCTCACTACTTAACGTTCCCCCCTCCCCCCCCGCCTCCAGCCTCTGGAAACTACAAAGCTGAACCGGTGAGAGGTGCACACACCAGCTCCTTAAAGAAAGACATATATATAAACAGATATAAAGAATATATGTATGACAACTAACTTTGTAAAATGAACAGCTATCACCAGCTCCACTTTTAATAGAAAAATCGACTAAACTCTGTCCTGGAAGTATGTATGCAGTTTCTTGGGAACTGCATGCATGCACGTTCAAGTTGAGGTTGGCCTGATGAATTTAGATTATTGCAACAATAAGTTCAAAAGAGCATGAGAACAGAGTAAAATAAATGACAAAGTTTAACTGATTGTAGTGGAAATTCAACAGCTCCTTTAGAAAGTATATAATTGTATGCAAAGCCACTGTACAGGGAGAATCTATTACTTAAATTTACATGCTTAAAATACCAATTAATGAGGTTTTCCTCATATATCTCTATCTATATGTGCACATACATTTTTAAAAACTACACTAAAGCAAAATTAAGTTTTAAAGTTTAAATGCACAAAAATCAGGAGATACTGAATTAGAGTTTCCACACAAATTCTAACTCTACTCAGTAACCAATGCTGCATGCACTTGATTTATATTTATGCTGTACCTTTTCTACAGCTTTATTTAGTGGCACATATTTAGTGTTTTGTTTTACCAACTCTGGGTTATAGCCCCTGAGGCTGTATTATATTCTCCATGTTCCCTCAGCTACAGAGCATAACACCAAGTGGCACCAGCTGTTTTAGAAAGGGCTGACTGGCTTCACCCATAAATGTTCTTGGTCCCCCAAACCTGGCAGGCCACTGCATGATTAAAAGGAGCACAGCATACAGACTTGAAACGAGACAGTCCTCTCTGTCAGCTGGAATCCTCTGATACCGAAGTCAGCAGGATTTGAAAAGTCTGCACTTGAGATAGAGAACATGAAACAGATTTCAAAGCCTGCTGGCCAGGTCTCCCCACAACCCCCAAGACATCTGAAAAAAAAAAAAAAAGTTGTACTGTATTGTATCTATACTGTAGGATCATTTAATGGAAGACCCTAATGTAATGCCTACACAGGGAAGAGTTCAGGCAACTGTAGGATCCGTAACAGCAAGTAAAAGCTAGACCTTAATGATTTTTAACATAGATGTATGAAACATTCATAAGGTATCAAACTTTCCCTCTTTTGTCTCCTTTTTTCACTCTCAATTGATGTATCTAGATGTTCCCACATTGAAAAAATCTGCATCTATGAACATTTGGAGAGATGCTCTTCAGTGTTTATCCAAACCTAGTAGGAAATAGCATAGAGCTCACATATGATATATCATTTCGAACAGCTGTGTTACAACTTCATTATTTCTAAAGCAAGTTTCTTCAAACAAGACAGAACACTCGTTCATCGCCAAGCATTGTGTATATGCTGAGTGTGAATCTATTTTTAAAAGGCTGTTCTTGAGCTAAGTGTAAAGTATCATATGAAAAAAAATTTCTCCTAGCCCCCAAACACATTCAGAATTGACAACACACACAGCCAATTTTTTTAAATTCACAGCAATCGGCTTCTCTGCAGAGGCTCATCATTGCATTTTTCAACTCCCACAAGATAATTTCTTCCCCACTCCCTCAGAAAGTTATGGAACACTGGAAATAGGAATTTAGGAAGTTCTATTTCATGCCCAAAGGTTACAGTGGAATACAGGGTCAAAGTCAACCCACAGATGGACTTTGGAGTTCCAACTGAAGTGAAAGGAAGCTACGGACATATTTGTGCATAAGTTGAGGTTATTATTTCCCACTGGATGCCACACTTTTCCCATTCAAAGAAGCAATAGTTTTCCCTCCCAACAATCCAGTTTATGTGAGAAATTTTACGAGTCAGGGGCATAGATGCAATTCCTATTAACTCAAAGGTGTGTATGTATCTGAGGGCAGAATTTGGCCAGGTACGTGCAGTTACAAAGAATAAGTGAATTTTAAATATACTCTTTCATGAAAGAAAATCAGTAATTGTTAATGGACTTTATATTGTGCAGATGAATCTTCCTGTTCAAATGTTTAACAAAATTAATCCACTCTAGGGTCTTCTTATTCCTGGATAATCTGCTTTACCACTTTCTGATACATGGACCACTATCTTGATGTTCTGATTTGAGACTGTCAATCTGTTATCATATATTTTCCTTTCCTATAATGCAGATTTGATTGGACTGTCCTATTCTAAACTGTAAAGGGCTTCTCAGCAAAAGAAGGCTGATCTTTCTCTTTCTTGAGTGTGATGTAATGCACACTATTTGGCTGTCACCCATTTAGTTCAACACAGTACTCTGAAAGTTTGTGTAGTGAGAAACACCTCTTAACAAGTGTAAACTCTGAAATATATAAAAATAAAGTTTTAAATTACTGGTGCTGGCAGCCTTCTTGCGAAGTGACACTTCTGACACGAGCAGTATGGCATCATAACATACTCGTGTACATCCATCCTGCCATAATACTAATTCAGTTAGAAAGAGTTTAAAAATGCTTAATGTTTACTCAGTAAAATATTTTTCTTCTATACAAATACTTCTCTGCTATCACCAAGAAGAAAGAAATTGATAGTTGATGTCATGATGCTCTATCCTGTCAAGGGAGATTTTTGCAAATCTTTGAGATCCTATGCCATATTACAAATGTGGGGACCTTTGCAGCAATGCTTAACATTTTTTTCTGGATTAAAGTAATTAATTCTACATTAATTAATGTTTATTTGTGTAATGCTCGGTCTGTCACTTTATCATACTGAATACATTACTACTACTTTAAAAAAATAGGTTTTTTACTCCAAGAAACTATTCCATGAAGACCATGAAACAAACCTGTGAATTCTGGATCCTAATTGTCCCAGGTGACAGTGCTTGAGTCACTACTTGACCTTGTGGAGTGACCACAGTGACTGGCTGATACACTGTACCCCCTTTAAAAACAAATACAAAATTATGATTATAAAGTAGATGAAAGTGAATATTTGAAAAACATGCATTTCAACACTAAGATCACTATTAAGTGAACATCTTGATGGGAGTTATTTTACTGACAAACATTCTTGTACCATGTCTAATTTAAAGAGGAACAAATAATATTCTATTTAATTATTTTAATATCATTATTGCTGACAAATAGAAATGCATTTTTTAGATAACTGATATTAACTATATTTTATTACAACTTCTCTAACACATTAAGATGCACTCTTTGATATTAAAGTTGCATTCATAGAAAACCATAACAAGTTTGATTCAATTTCCATCCATTTTAGATATGCCAGATCAGATGCTCATAGTGACCTTAGTGACAAGACATTTCAAGTGTATTTCATCTTGACTGCCAGCCCAACACAATGGTGCAGTTTGACATTGTCAGGATTTCACTGACTTCCAGATCCTGTTACCAATCTACATAATGCGATGAAAGACTTTAAAGCACAGCATTTCAATAATACATATTTTTTGCCTAATAATATTTTGAAAAACAGTAGAAAACATATGTTCTTTTCAATAATAGATCAAATAATTTTTCCATGTATAAAAGGACATTGCACAGAAATAGAACACACCCTTCACCCCCACTTCCCAGAAAACCCTTTAGATATATTTCTGTGTAATGTCCTTTTTTTGGTTGTATATACATAAGTATATACCAGTGGTTCTCAACCAGGGGTCCGGGGCCCCCTGGAGGGCCATGAGCAGGCTTCAGGGGGTCCCCAAGCAGGGCCAGCATTAGACTCGCTGGGGCCCGGGGCACAAAGTCAAAGCCCCACAGCATGGGGCTGAAGCCTGGGGTCCTGAGCCCTGCCACCCAGGGTTGAAGCCAAAGCCTGAGCAACTTAGCTTCACGGGGCCCCCTGTGGCATGGGGCCCCAGGCAAGCACCCTGCTTGCTACCCCTCTAACGCCAGCCCTGGCGTTCATATGCAGAAAACCAGTAGTTTTGGCACAGGTGGGCCATGGAGTTTTTAATAGCATGTTGGGGGGGCTCAGAAAGAAAAAGGTTGAGGACCCTGGTATATACTATACTTAATTTACACAAAACATATGAAACCAGTATTCAAAAGAACTACTGGGACACTTGGTTGTATAACATTTGGAAAGTTACTATTATAGGAGTTATTAATAATAAAATATTCCTATCTTTGAACATTTCTTAACAACTGTGAAAGAAAGCAAAATAAAAAGCAATATGTCAGTTTTTCTTTTCTGTGTCATACCTGCTACTGTTGCCATAGTTACATTTCCCTGCTGCAATGCTGATGCAGGCACCATAATCCCTTGGGGACTCAGTGTGCCTGCAATGGCACTTTGAATTTGCTAGAAAAATAAAATAATTAGTTTTTTTAAATTAAGTATGCTCATGTAATTTTTAGTTGCAACAAATCTGGGGCTTTAAAAAGAGGATCATCTCCAAGAGAAAGACTCCATCACTCAAAGGTCATTACTGCAAACTGATCAGCTTGAAAACATTAGTCATTAAATAATAAATTCATAAAGCAGACATGAAATACCCAAATATATTTGGGGATAAAAAAGATTTTGGATACAGAACTAAACCAGAAATGAAACAACAATTTTCAAAGACACAGAAGATAAAGAGTAGATACAATTGGTCTCAGGAGGTAAAATTACAAGTGAATTTCGAGGTTTAATAGATAACTTAATTCCTTCTGTAGCTTTCTGACTTAAAAATGCAATATGTACATGATACCTTAATATTATTTTAATCTAATTAAACTGTGTACTACAGTTACGTAATTTAAATTATGTTCGTAAACCCTGATCCTGCAAATATTTGTACATATTCTTAACTTTGCCTGTGAACAGTCCCACTGACTTCAAAGGAAGTACATGTGTAAAGTTAAGCAAATGTGTGTCTGCCGGATTGAGAGCTAGTAGCCATGCCACCAAAAATTGTTTTAAGTAATCTCTATCTAATTTCAAACTTTCCTCGCCACGCTTCAAAGTACCAAAAGCAAAAAGTGAGTTTTAAAAACTGAAATTTAAACCATTAGGAATATTCATAGTACATAAAGTTAAACATGCACGTAAGTCATTACAGGATCGGCACCCTAGACTGAAGCACTACTAGGTAGTATGACATCATTGTCCACACTCAGGGAAATAGGGTTGCCAACTTTCTTATCGCACAAAACCAAACACCATACCCCCGCCCACTACATTCCCCCTCCCTTGGTGGCTCGCTCTCCCCCACCCTCACTTTCACTGGGCTGGGGCAGGGGGTTGGGATGCGGGAGCGGGTGAGGGCTCTGGCTGGGAGTGCGGGCTCTGGGGTGGGGCTGGGGATGAGGGGTTTGGGGTTCAGGAGGGGGTGAGGGCTCTGGGCTGGGGGCAGGGATGAGGGGTTCAGGGGGGGTGAGGGCTCTGGGCTGGGGGTGCGGGCTCTGAGGTGGGGCTGGGGATGAGGGGTTTGGAGTGTAGGAGGGGGCTCCGGGTTGAGGCAGGGGGCTGGGGTGCAGGAGGGGGTACAGGCTCTGGGCTGGGGCCGGGGATGAGAGGTTTGGGGTGCAGGTGGGGGCTCCAGGTTTGGGGGGGCTCAGGGCTGGGGCAGGGGGTTCGGGCTCTGGCTTACGTCGGGCAACTCCCAGTCAGCGGCTCAGCGGGGCTAAGGCAGGCTTCTTGCCCACCCGCCCTGGCACCATGCTGCGCCCCAGAAGCGGCCAGCAGGTCCGGTGCCTACTAGGTGGGGGGGGCCAGGAGCCTCCACGCGCTGCTCTTGCCCGCAGGCATCACCCTTCCAGCTCCCATTGGCTGGGAACAGGCCAATGGGAGTGCAAAGCCAGTGCTTGGGGCAGGGGAAACGTGCGGAGCTCCGGGGACCTGCTGGCCGCTTCTGGGGCGCAGCACAGTGCCAGGACAGGTAGGGACTAGCCTGCCTTTTAACAGTGGTGCTGACTGGAGCCGCCAGAATTCCTTTTCGACCAGGTGTTCCGGTTGAAAACCGGATACCTGGTCACTCTACAGGGAAAGAATAGTAGGAGTACCAAAAAGAGTAATAAAGCAATCATTACCTCTCAGATTATTTTATACAATAGATTAGGTATTGTAATCAGATATTTCAACAATCTAGAAAATACAGTGCATGTGTATAAGAATATGTGCAGCGGTTGATATTACAAGGTAGACAGAACAGACACGTGACACATCTCTAAAATATTATGACTAAAAACCAACAGGTAACCTTTGTCCACTCTAAAATGTTTGGATCAATTTATATGTTCAGCTTATATACACACACGGAGCCAAACCATCTTTTCACCTTCAGTGAGGCAGATAAACCTGACAGCTGGGTCAAAGCTAAGGAGACATTGCCAAAGAGATGCAATGCATATTATGACAACTTTTTCTTGTGTCCATTCTCTTTCCTAACATCTGTTCTCATCAAGGCAGCAACTCCAGCAAATCCAAGTTTTTATTTTATTTTATTTTATTTTGAAGTTGCTGGACTGAGGTAAGAAGTAAAAGGAATGCAGGCAAACAGTAATTATGGCATGTCTCTAAGTGTTGACACTTTTCAATAAACTTGTCCACTGTTCAGCTCCTCAAAAGAGGGTTGCTAACCTTAATAAAAACACAATTACAAAGAACAAGGTAAGCAGTGTATAAGTGGAATTCTTACAAAGTGAAGCAAAAAGGTATTTATAAATTATGCGGTATTTCTAAGCAAAAGCTCATTTAAACTAACTTGAAATGTACCTGCGATGGTACAGGTGAATAAGGACTTCCAGGTTCTCCACTTAGTAGAGTTTCACTGTTCATTTTAGTTTTCAGACAGGCAATGTAACGACTACAGAAATCCTTGCAGAGTTCATTAACCTTTTCTAGCTCAAGCAGATGAATACGTAGAACCTGGATTGCCTTTACCATCTAGAGAGAAAGATGGAAAAAAGACTTAGAAACAAGGCAAGAAAACACTATTACTTGCATGAATAATTAATATAGGGCAAACTTTAAAAACATGTAAGAATATACTATTTCAATTACCAGAACACAGAATTACTGCTGCAGAAGGCTGCTCACAATACTCTTTCCCAGGCTGTATTTTACTGGAGTGTGAAAGGCATGTGTTTAGAACAAAATCCTGTGTTGCTCCACTGCTTAGGTAAACTGTCAAACAAGACAGAACAAACACAAATACAGCATAGGATTTTTCTTGTCTTGGCCACAGTCTATATTACTGTACAATTTTAAAAAAATGGTTTGGGCGGGTGTGGTGAACAATAGTACTCTGAGCTATACCCAGAAGAATGGGTTCAATTCTTCAGTCCCGTTCCCTCACTCCCTGGGTCAGGAGAAACCATAAGTGCTATGGAAGCCTTGCTGAGGAAGAGTGCTACTCATTACTCAGCAACTCAAGTGGCCAATTAATGCTGCCCTATTACCTAAAAGGACCTTGGCAGCAACATAAGGCCTCAAGAACAGAGCTGTGAAAGTGAAAAAGTGGGAGAGGAACCTTCAGTTCTTAGACAAGAATAGAGTCTGTCAGCAAACAAACAAATAAATAAAGCAAGCAAGCAAGCATTCATGCCATCCTTTGGATATAAACATATTTGTAATCATATCCTTTAAAATGCAGTTCTATTCCAAAGCAAGACTACATAAAACTGACATCTTACTCAAGAGATCTGCTCCTATGTGTATTCAGTCATATCTGCTGACTTTAGTAACAAAAACACATTGTTTTTCTGCTTTTTATGCCAGTTTGCAGAGCTAACACATCTAAGAAAGAATACTCAGCTCACCCTATTTCACCTTGTGCATCAACAGGATTGCTCACGAAGCTCCAATCTGTTATCCCAGTACAAACTCACTGAAGGTAAGAGGGTTGCACTGGTGACACTCAGGGGATAATTTGAAGACAATGGGAATGCATGTGTAATCTTATCTGGCCTACAGAACTTTATTACTTACAATGTACAAAATACAAAAAAATCCTGTGGCAGGGAAGGGGAAAAAACGTATCACCCAGAAGCCTTAGACAAGTTGAATTGTTATCTGGGCAAGTAAAAGCACCAGACTTCCTGTTCACCAAACAAGGACATTAGGAGAGCCAGAATGACATCAGACACAGCAGCATAGACCATAGTCAGAGGACAGAATGGATGGGAAAGGGGAGCAGAAAGAACTAAGTTGCCTCAAGAGCAGGGACAGAGAGGAGCAGCAACACTGAGCTACCAGTGAGAGTGGAGGGCAGGAGATGCTGGGCAGAGGGATGGGCCTAGCTGCTGTCAGCCAGATATGCAATGCTTTGGGGAAAGGGGCTGATACAAGGGAAAAAGCACACTACAGAGCATATCTGAGGATAATGTGTTGGATATAAGTGCTCTGATCAGATGTCTGTGCTGCAGTCAGGTAGTTCAAAGGCAGTCAGCTGTCTTTGCCAAAAAGGGAAGCAACGGTTTAACATTTCAGCCGAGCCAAAGTAGGCTGTGTATTATTATTTATATTGTAGCAGCACTAGAGGCCTCAATCAGAGATTGACACCATTGTGCTAAGCACTATATGTACCTAACAAAGTCTGCCCCTGTCCCCATAGAGCTTATAGTTTACTCAAACTAACTAAAAATTTCATTACTTGCTGCTGCTAAACACAATTTGATTTTATTTAGAATGGAGATGATCTCTCTCTAATACTCTGTTGCAGCCTTCAAACTGCAAATTTACTGCTACTAAGGACAGGTAGTCTGATTTTTCACAGCAATCCTTGATTTACACACTAAATACTTAAGAAACATTTGTGTAAAGACTACCTACGCACCTAATTTTAAACAAATCTGAAAAGTGTCTGGAAGATATTGAACCACACTGCTGGGTTTTGGGGTAAAAAACCATCATCAGCAGAGCGCAATATTGGAGGTCCTGGGCCAAGAAAGAATAAAGCACAGGACACATAAGAAAAATGAGATACTTAGAGTTAAATGCAATTTCCAGAATTAATTAAAAGCTACTATTGATGTATTTCATGTCAGAAAGATGAAATGTTCTGTGTAATTTGCTGAAAACATGAGAAGCTTTCTGATAAGAGAGATCTTGTAAGTGGGTGAAAACCCTTTAGAACTGATTTGCTACACATACATGATTTCTCTGCTGCTCATGCAAAATACACTGATGCAGAAAACAAGTTGCTTTGCCCCCAACGAGAACCTGTTACTACAGGTCTGTCTCATCTTACGCTGGGGTTACGTTCCGCGGTCAGCGCCTAAAGCGAAAACCGCGTATAGTCAAAATTACATTGAGTATAATGGCGGGCAGAATCGCCCGCCCTACAGAAACAGTATTTAAATTGTTATTTTTCTCTTTTTTTTTTCTCTTGTTTTTGCCGACCGCATAAAGCTGAAATCGCACATGTTAAATGCGCCTAAGATGCGACAGACCTGTATATAATTTTCTGTAAAGTGTTAAATAAGGAGATCCAACAGTTTGTCACCTTGTTTAACACTCTTTACAGTCACTAAACAAGATTTTAGTTCTAGGGATTCTGAGATTTTGCAATTTGAAGGCCAAAAGTGGCCTTAATCCTAGATCAGGGGTGGGCAAACTATGGCCCGGGGGCTGCATCCGGCCCTTCAGATGTTTTAATCCGGCCCTCGCACTCCTGCTGGGGAGCAGGGTCCAGGGCTTGCCCCGCTACGCGCGGCTCCCGGAAGCAGCAGCATGTCCCTACTCCAGCTCCTACACGTAGGGACAGCCAGGGGGTTCCACATGCTGCCCCCGCCCCAAGCACTGCCGCTGCAGCTGCCATTGGCTGGGAACCGCGGCTGATGGGAGCTGCAGGGGCGGCACCTGTGGATGGGGCAGCGTGCAGAGCTGCCTGGCCACACCTCCACGTAGGAGTTTGAGGGGGACATGCCACTGCTGCCGGGAGTTGCTTGAGGTAAGCACCGCCCGGAGCCTGCGTCCCTGAACCCCTCCAGCGCCCCAACCCCCTGTCCCAGCCCTGATCCCCCTCCCACCCTCTGAACCCCACCCTCTGAGCCCGCACCCGCAGCTGGAGCCCTCACCCTCACCCCAACCCCCAATTTCATGAGCATTCATGGCCCGCCATACAATTTCCATACTCAGGCCAAAAAGTTTGCCCACCCCTGTCCTAGATCAAATCACATTAATAACTATAGCTTGGAAGACTTTACAAATGCAAAGTCTCTTCAGGAAGTGCCTCAGAAATATATACAGATAGCTAGCTTTGTTACTGTGCTTGCTGATGAATCAACTGACAGGTAAGTAACTGAGCAAGAGACGGTGAAATCTGATTTGCGCATGATAACAGATCTTGTACTCTTTGCTGATACAGAAGACTTGCAATCTGGGATAACTAGTGGTACTACTCAGGGAATAAAAACAGCGTCAGGAATTGTAAATATCATGGCAGAATAGCTACAACCAAAACCAAATGGTCTTTCAAGACTCATTGTACAGTAGTGAATACAGGATGTTAAAGTAGTGTGCAGGCCAAATTTAGGCACAATACTCCTTGGCTGGCTGTTGTACAGTGCATCATCCACAACACTGACTTGCTATTCTGGATCTCAAAAAAGATTCGCCTTATTCTATAAAGTTTGGATTTCTTTTGTGCACTATTTTGGACGTATTCACCATGTACATTGATTTGCTTGCCTGGCCAGAGCACTGAAGCCAGTGATCAAAAATGATCATTTAACAGTCACCTATTTTGCTACATATTGCAGAAACTAAGCTAAGGGGCTGAAGTAACCTTAGTTAAGGGCATCTTAAGGAGATCAAGACAGGCAAATTTGTGCGCACATTGTTTTCCATGATGGATGGAGCCTACATTGTGCCTGAAGTTTTTCTTACTCTTCAAGGAGAGGATTTTTCTTGTATGAAGTTTTAGCAAATCTAGAAAGTGGGATGTCGGAACTCACAGCAATGAAAGGCAATCCTAGCCCTTCGGTCCAAAACCTTATCTGTAGGGATGGCAAATGCTTCTGAGCCTTTAAAAGAAAAGCTGCAGAAAAATCAGATCCATGTGCTCAAAGTGTTATTTAAAATATGAATGCACATTCACCAGATTTCAATATTTTGACTACACAGAGTCCTAGTGATAAAAAAAAAAAAAAAAAAAAAGCACTGAGCCATTATGAAAGTATACAATAGACAATCTTCTAGACCAATGCCCTCTTTCAGCGGTTGCCTTTAAAATTGTGTTTAAATACCACCAAATCCCATATAAATGATCATGAACATGCATATTTAACAAAGTGTTTAACCAGCAGGTCACCTGCTTTTAAGGGTATATTGTTCTTGGTGGAAGTATTATTAAATAATTGTCCTGTAAGGCCACAATGGTAGAACATGGGTTTTGCATAAAGAACTTAAAAACAAAAACAACCAGTGGCAAAACAAGACTTGATGTAGCTACAAGTAAACAGCCTAAATAAAAACTTTTTTTAGCCTCACCAAACTATTCTCTACTGGCTTGAAGGAGGACCAGGAACAAAACACATTCATGGACAAAGTCACAATGAGCATACAACAGTAGGTAGCATTCACTGGAGGGCTTGACTAATGCTAATCTATAGGATCAGATGGGCAGTACCCATAGTATTACCTAGGTATCAAAACTTTTACTTGTTTGAAATAAGTTACCTTGCCTCAGTTCTGACCCTCTGTCTCAGATTAGTGGTGATACTGTAATTAGCATTAAAGCAAGGACAAAACTAATGTAAGATAAAGTGAGAGCTAGACACACTAAAAACAAGAGAATAAAAATAAAATTCTAGCACAATAGTCCAAAACAGAACAAACAGACCATAGAGAAACGCTTCCAGACAATCACAGCAAAAATAATATTTCATTTTAATTCGCTTGAGAGAAAGAGACCACAGCCTGAAAATTGGGTTGTGCACGTTTTCGCATGTAACAGGTACATCTGCAGTCTTAACTTCCTGTGGACAAAGTATTAAAATTCTTTTCCCCCAGCATGACTGACTATTACATGCCACCTAACTATGGGTGTCAATAGCCATCTGATATTGTCTTTCCAGTTGCAGAAACAAATCTGGAACATCCACTAATGGTTAAATCCAGTAAGTAGAATAATTTGTCCATAGGTACCAGACAGTAAAAAGTACATTGATATTGTTTAAAGCAAACCCAGGCATATACTACAAAACAGGGAATAGGACTAAAGGAATGCCTATGCCATACAGATCCTTTGTCCATTTACTTCAATATCCTTTCAGTGAAAGTGGCCAGCACCAGATACTTCAGAGGAAGTTGAAAGAAACCTTGTAGCAGGACAGTTATAAAATAAACTGCCCATGGAAGAAGTTTCCTTCTGACTCTCCACCATCTCATCAGATATCCTATCAGATTGGCTTATGCACTAAAAGATGAGGGTTTATTGTTCTTCTAAAAAATTGTATCGTATCTGTTGCAACTGTACTGAATCTAAACCAAAGTCCACTAAAGTCAATGGAAAGACTCCCATTGACTTCAATGAGAGTCATATCAGGCATATTATCACTACGAAATGTCTAATCCTTTGATGTCTATTAAGTTTGGCTTCAATGACAATGAATTCCACATGTTGTGTGAAAATTATTTTTTAAACCAGCCTTAAATGTGTTGCCTTTAAATTGCACTGAAAATCCCTTGCTCTTGTATTATGAGCAAGAGTAAACAGGAGTACGCAGATTTATCTTCTATATATTATTCATTATTTTGTCCACCTTTACCATAACCCTTTTATTTGTCTCAAGATCACTTTTCCTAAGGAAAGTCTCTCCTTGCCTCTAAATAATACCATAAATCTGATGAAGGAAACATGGACTGCTTTGAGTTTCTATGCTACTTCTCATATGATAAATAACTGCTTGGATTAGCAACACCACCTCCATATGTCCCCCACAGGGATATATTGGGAAATATAGTCAGACACACTACTTGCAGGAGGCCACCTCAATACCTTGGGGTCAACAGACACATCAAAGATTATGTTACAAAAGAATGCACATACGCCTCAGTGTTGCCTTTGAAAATTGTTAGTGTGCACTTTTGAGTAATGCAACCAACTGATGATTCTAACTAATCTTTAATTCTCTGGATCAATTCAAATAGGTGTAAAAATAAGTTGATAATGTTAAACTGCTAATTTGTTAAGTCTTCTTTTTAAATGTTGCCAGATAGCCTTTTCACTACTCTGGGTGATCTGAGCTACTCTAAATACTCTGCTTGGTAATATCTGTAACAACAGAACTCGCAAAACATACTGCTAACAAGTCTCATCAGTAAGCCCCTGTGGCATTCTTAGTACTGACCCAATAAAGAAATCTCATTACCTAATGCTAACAATGGTTATACCATTACATTACACTGCATCTAGGATGAAAAGAATACAAGTACTAATGTGTATCTTCTCTAGTATAGATTACTTCAGAGTTATTCACTGGGGCCTGATCCAAAGTCCACTGAAGTCAATGGGAGTCTTTCCACTGATTTCAATGGTCTTTGTATGAGACGATGTTCGGAGTGGCACCCTTTAGGATACTACGCCAATTGATTCAATTGGGTGCAGCATGGAGGAACTGAATCCTCTCAATTCAAATAATCAGACAGTGCTGAAATTTAATTTGGATGTCACTCTCAACTACAGGTGCATTAAGGTGGTCCTTAGAGATATTTCAAGTAAATTCTGCTGGAGTTTCGCATGCTGAAATCTTTTGCATAGCATTAATGCAGGAATCCATCAGCTCACTTAAGAAGTGAGTAGCCCTCATAGGATCAAAGTAATAGGAAGTCATCAAAATGACTAAAATTTAATAAAAACTGCTGAATCACTGTGCTTTAAGATTCTGCAACCCAATAAAGCTCACAATCAACTCCCATTTTAGCCGAACGGCTTCATTCCCAAAAGATCTGTGCCATGTTGGCAAAGCACTCTTTAGAGGCCATGTACACTTGATCAACCCCTTCCTTGGGAGTATCTCAGCCAGTTTAGGTGTATGAGCGAGGTGAATCACCTGTAGAGTTCTGTTATTGATCCATGGGAGACTCCCAGACCATCCTGTATGATTGCTCAGAATGTCCTGCAATTAGTGGATTAGCCTCTGTGCTGCCCTTGAGCCATATGGGTTTGCTGAGGACCATGGTCACAGTATCCCAATTATTGTGGAGCTACTGTGACCTCAGAACAGTCCTTGAAGCAACACTAAGTCATAAGAACATAAGAACGACCATACTGGGTCAGACCAAAGGTCCATCTAGCCCAGTATCCTGTCTTCCGACAGTGGCCAATGCCAGGTGCCCCAGAGGGAATGAACAAAACAGGTAATCATCAAGTGATCCATCCCCTGTCGCTCATTCCCAGCTTCTGGCAAACCGAGGCTAGGGACACCATCCCTGCCCATCCTGGCTAATAACCATTGATGGACCTATCCTCCATGAATTTATCTAATTCTTTTTTTAACCCTGTTATAGTCTTGGCCTTCACAACATCCTCTGGCACTGAGTTCCACAGGTTGATTGTGCATTGTGTGAAGAAATACTTCCTTTTGTTTGTTTTAAACCTGCTGTCTATTAAGTCTAAATTCTGAAAGCTGTTCTCTCCCCCCAGCCCCCAAAGTAAAAAGAAAGCTCTTTCACCTTGCCCAAGCTCATGGCTCTTCGTCTGTTGGTACTGAAATATATGGCTTCTTTTAAATCAATACTGAAATGCACGGCTCTTCCTAATTCAGCTCTTGTTCCAAGATGACACTGTACTGTTGAGCTGGTATTTACCCCCAACATGTTTATGTGTCCACAGGAAATGCAACGGGGCCTGGACTGGAGGGAAGGGAACCTTGCAGTTGTGTGGCCCACTCTGAGTCTCTCTGGGCTGTCCTGATAACAGCCCCTGTTGGTGCCTGCCTTCTTTGCCTGGATGAGCTGGGGCCAAAGACAGAAGAAGAGAAGCTGGGGGGTGGGGGAGAAGGAGGAGGAGAAATCAACCTTGTAATTAAGGATCCTGCCCACTCCACCTGGATATATAAATATATATTTTTAAAAGTTATAAGGGAGGAAAGGCTGCCATTGCAACCAGTTGCAAGCCTCCCTTGTGGGAGCACCAATAATTCAAGGAGGGTTGACATAAGAACCCTGTGTCTGGTTGGCTCTTGGGGACTAACTCTTCAGCTCATTTCTTTGGTGCCCTTGACTGACTGGACGGTATATTGACGTGTGAGCAATCCAGAATGTCCAATAATAGCCGCAGGTGGGGGAAGAGGTTACACTGGTCAAAGGTGTCATTTCTTAATTATCTCGTAGTGGAAAGCTCCCAAATAGGGGAGGAGTATGGCTAACAGACATACCATAGAGAACCTATCTAAGGTATTTGGAGTAAGACATAAACAAGTCCACATGATCTATGGGCAAATGAGCTTTAAAGATTTTGATTATTCCTCTCGAAAGAAACCAGGAGCAGAGGACAAAGGAAAACAGTGTCTTTGTTAATATTCAAAAAGTTAAAAATACCTTGAGGCAATATCATCTGATCTAGTTCATGCAGAATAAAATGACTTTCATTTTTACTTATTTTGATGACAGAATCTAAGGCAGATTAATAGAAGTCTGAAAAAAATAAATACCCCACAGGAAATGCTAAGATGCCAGCCAAAAGCTGTGGCTGATATAGGAGCAGCAGCAGTCAGGCACTCCTTTGCTGTCAGTCCTGAAAGAACTGACAGAGGCACTACAGGCTAATAAACTGGCAGAAGTGAGGAAAGAAAAGAGCTGTCCCTCAATTCTAGTACTATAAGAATTCCTGCCAGTCAGTATACTAGGATCATGAACTTAAAAATGATTCTAAAACCAATGGTCTGTTTAGGGAATTCTGCTTACAGTTCTGTCATGTTATCAAGTACCATGTGACTCATGACATCAAAGATGACTGAATCTGAAATAATGGCTGCAATCTTTCTCAGAAAGAAATCTTTATGGCTATTTAAAACCATTAAATGTGTTTCCCCCCTTGACAATGAACCTCATATTTAAACAAGATATTTTAATTGAAAACAATTTGAAGGTGTGAAATGTCTGCAGCGGGGCTCTTTCCTTTTCAAGAGGAATCTAAAATGGTGGTAGCAATGTGGTGGGTCTTACAGAATGTCAGTAAACCTGCAGTGTTTTCCATTGGCTCGGCTACACTTTTCATATGATAGGAAAGAATATATCATTATAGCCGTTAATGAAGCAGTTATTATTATTACCAACACTTATGATAATATAGTGGTATGAGTACTTCACAAGACTTTACTGGGTCATTAACATTCCAGTTAAAATGAACAAACACCATGTGCCCCTGCTGCTTGCAGCTTTCAAAAAGCCTGTGGAAGGACCTGATTTATTTTCTCTCTTCCACATTCTGTCCATTATTTTTGTCTATGGTGGCTACAGCCACTCTACTACAGGATTTAGCCACAGAACCGTTATAGGATACAAACACATTTAGTCTTTTTTTGTTTGGGCAAATTATTTTACAATATCAATGACCTTTTCTTATGTAAATTACACTGTTAGAGAGATACAAAGGTCTCATGGTTGAAACACTAGATTGGGACTCAGGCAGGGCCGGCGGTCGCCTAGAGTACTAACATTTGTGGGGTGGTGACCGCGGCGGCCGGATCTTCGGCCGCCCTGGTTGGGGGCGGCATTTCGGGGGTGGGACCTTCCGCCGCCTAGGGTGACAAAAAAGCTGGCGGCGCTCCTGGACTCAGGAGTTCTGAATTCTCTTCCTAGTTGGGACCTTGGACAAACCACTGAATCTCTGTGCTTCAGTTCTTCATCTGCAAAATGGGGATAGTAAGATCTCTCCACCTCACATAGGTGTTGATTATGCATTAATGCCTCTGGGGTACTCAGACTACAAAGGAGTGCCATTGAAAGGCCTATAAATGAATATAATGTAAATATTTCACTAACTCCTTAACTGCTTCAACATCTTTCTTGAACACAAACTGGGTCTTCCAGTTTAACTCTGTTCAATTAGAAGTCACCAAAACAAACTTTCTACTTGACAATGGAAATATCCTCAGCTATCTATCTCCCTTTCATTCAAGTCTAGCCATGGAGTTGCCCTCCACCATGAGCTCTTCTCTGCACCTCAAATGTATGTAATCTGCAAGTAAGCCTACTGTAACCTTTTCTGTACAGCACATTGTCTTCCCCCCCAAGTAGCTTAATTTAAATACACCTCTACCCCAATATAACGCGACCCGATATAAAACGAATTTGGATATAGCGCGGTAAAGCAGTGCTCCGGGGGAAGGGGGGGGGGGGGGCTGCGCACGCCGGTGGATCAAAGCAAGTTCGATATAACGCGGTAAGATTTTTTGGCTCCCGAGGACAGCGTTATATCGAGGTAGAGGTGTATGTATTAAGCCCTTTCAATGTTGCCTCATACTTCACTCCCTCCAGTCCCCTGATAGTTTCTGATGATCCTTTCTGAATTCTTTCCAGTTTGTCAACACCTTTCTGGTCTTGTACCCAGAAAGAAACCCAATATTTCAACCAGAGTCACAAATGCCATATAGATAAGAACTATTACCTACCTCCCTGCTCCACGATATCATGTCTTTCTATATGTAGCCAAAATTGACTTTTGGTTTTTGGCAGCCATGTACACTCATGTCTAATTTGCTGTCACCTCTCTGTCACTCTATCACCTTGATATCACCTCTCTGTCACTTCCAAACAACTTAGGTTTCTCCCATCTGTTTAACCCCAAAATAATTTACGTTTCCCCCAGATGTATTGACTTGTGTCTCCCACCTTTCCCTTCCCCCAAGTTATTAACTGCATATTTTTAAACTTTCTAAGTCCCTTTCTATTACAACATTCTTCTGCCCTGACTTATTTCCCCATTTCATTAAATTAATAAATGAAACATGTTTACTGACTCTTCAAGACCGCTAAAAATGTTAACACCCGCCTTTGTGGGCATCCCAATAGAACCTTCCCCAATTCAATCTATTGCCATTTATCATTAATCTTTGTTTACAGTCTTTTAATTTTTAAAATATACTTATGCACACACTTTTAGAAAACTAAGGATAGGAAACTATCTTTTCTCCAAAGATACATAATAGATCCCTACTCTGAGTCTCTAAAGCTCCAAGGCTGAGTTTGTAAAAATACAGAACTTGCAACAATGTAGGAAGAATATAAATATACTGTAACAGAATGAAAAAAACAAAAACAAAGTAAAATATGTCTTAATCAAAAGGCAATACAATAATCTTTTTTGCCTGCTTTCAACAGGTTCAATGAGGTGGACTTCAAGCAAGAATACATTGTAAAAATATGTCTGGAACTCTGTGTGGATGCCATAGATCCCAAGCCAACATTCTTTTGACACTCATCGTTAAAAACACTGAAATCATAGCCCTACCAAGAAATAGAAATGCAAGATGTACTAAGACAGACTTCTGAGGTTGAATTTATGGAGAAGGGCCTTTACTGGGCTTGACATGTGTGCGTGAGAAGCTAGCAGGACTCACTGACCTAGGTAGAATACAGAGAAAAGGTATCTCACTCTAACATAAAAATAAGATAGTCAAACATTTTTTGTGTGATGCATGCCAAAAGAGCCACATTGGCCTTTTTTGACCAGACAGTGAGTTATTTCCGTGTAAGTTGGAATGCTCTTTTGGTAGGCTTTTTCTGTGCAACTGGGACTTCAGAGGTACTGAATCTCTGATCCTCTACCTGCAAGTACTCATCAGCTGCCTAATTTGAAGTTCCTTCTCTCTGCCTTGTCTGAAATGGCAGAATTCCATTTATTGCTACAAAACAGACACAACCTTATAGGACTCTCCATTTGAACAGCTTTTTACATAGGCCCAAAATACCAAACTGAGTATCATTTAGAAATGCTGTCTCAAATGGATTTATCATTCAACACAAACTGTTCTACTTGAATTTTTTTTTAAAAAGATTTCCTTATATTCCTATTGCATACCAGGCCTCAGACTTCTTTTTATGTATAAAAGTTAGTGGGCAAATTTTCTAACCTTTCCTCCCTCAGACAATGCAGATGCATCAGGGCAAAGAACACACAACAGGAAAATCTGACTAGATAAGATATATAGAACAGTGAACAAAAATTATCTGATTGCCTTCTGAGAAACTACTCTGTACAGTCAACTGGATTGTAGTGGGTATGTGTCTTAACTCCTCTCTAAATATAATGTCAACCTCAGCTGTTTTAGGAGCACATATTGGAAACAACTATTGAAAAATGTGAGGCAGGTGGTCAAAATGAAGGATGCAATAGATGTTTGTAGATAAGAAAAAAAGGATAAAAAGACAAACAATTTACAGACTTTTTCTGATCTTTAGTTTCAGAATTCAGTACTTGCAATATTAACAATACACCATTGTAGGATCAAAAGAGTTGGGAATCTACCGAGAGCAATAGTTGAGAGAAGTAATTGGGAATAAGAGGGAGAAGTGTCATTTGCTTCATAAAAATGTTTTATACTTACTAAATTATCAGTTTCTGGATCTTCACAAAAAAAGGGTTTTCCTTCCTTCTCCTGCTTCCTTACAAAATTTTCAATATCTACATCAAAACTAGCAGAGGTAGTGCCTTCTGAGCCCTGTGTAGATTGTTCACATTTTTCAAATAATAGTGCTAACAATGGAAACAGTGGGTGCCTAGGAATAAATAAATAATAAAATCAGGTCTGAATAAATATTTTTTTACTTTATATTTCCTACTTTATAATGTTAGGTATCCAGAAAGTAAAAACCTAACCACCATTCATCCAGAAAAGCAATTCCGTAAGTTTTATGAAAAGATTATATACAACACAACTGACAATATTAGCCAAAAATCCATGTGAGTTATTTAAAAAAAAAAAAAAAAAAGAGAGAGTAAAACTGTATAAGATTTAGACACAACTAAAGCTGTATAATAAAGCATGACTATTTAATTGGACATTGATAAGAAGATATCATAATTGCAGTTATGAAGCTATGAAATGCCATTTTATTAATTGTAAGTTAGTAGAAGGTGATGTATTAGTACAATGTGTAATGGATTAGCACTGACACAAAGAATGAAACCAGATTTAAATTACAAAAAAATAAGCCTGAAAGCATCCATCTGGTCTCCAATATGTGCCCCATTTCAATATAAGAAAATCACCTTACAGTTTGGTACAATTGAGAACGGCTTGTATTTTGAGAGACTCATTGTGAAATTAGCTAACTTGGCTCAGGTCAGGACTAAGATGATTCTACCATTAACTCATTTTGTGATCTTGGCCAAGTCATTTCCCCATGTGTAAACTGGCAATAACAGTGCCTTTGTAAAGCACTTTTGGCATGTCTACACTGCAAAGTGAAGATGTGATTGTAGCATGGGTAGGCATACATGTGATAGTTTTAATTTAGCTAGCACAGGTCACAATAGCAGTGTACTCATAGCAGCACAGGTTTCAGAATGGGCTACCAACCAAAGCATAGTACATGCCTAGGGTCCATGGAGGGCTTGTACTCTGGTTGATAGCCCATACTAAAGTCCTTGCCACTATGTGTACACTGCTATTGTTACCCACACTAGCTAGATTAAAGCTAACACACGTATGCCTATCTGTGCTACAATTACACCCTCACTTTGCAGTTTATACATACTGATTAATATCTTCAAATGAAAAGTGCTAAGATAAGTATTTTTGTATTACAGAGTTGTGAGAAAAGGCACATCTTTATTTATTTATTTATTTTTAACCTAAAGAAAAAGTGGTACAGGTTTGGTTGATCACAAAAATAAAATAAAATAAATGAGGAAAGGCCTCAGATACTATTGAAGCTAATTCTAACATATAAAATATAATGGGACAGTATGAGTTAAAGTCACTATTCCTCAATAGCCTAAACAAAATACTATTGCTAACTTAAAGCTTGATGCCCATTACAGCTATAGCAATATCTGTTTTTAATAACTGACATATCTGCACTTCATAATAGTCTTCAAGATCATGCAACCGAATCCTAAATTTGGGGAATTTTTTTGCCTTAAGTAAAGAATCTGAAAATGAAACCATTTTATTTGAACTTACTCATTGTTTACTTGCAAACTACAGCTCATCTGGTTTTAATCTGCCTAGTTAAAAGAAAAAACACCAAAACTATACTTTTTACCCTTCAAAGACACAACCAAAGTCCATAATACTACCTGTAAATGGCCTGCTTGTCTGCATCCATTGGCGTCTGAGATTCTACAGGGGCAGGACTCACTCCTTCTGCATCAGTTTCAGAGCAGTTTGGGTCTTGTTCAGTTTTTAACTCGGTTACTACTTGCATCTGTAGAAAAAGGAGGATAAGTTATTTTACGTCACCAAGCACAAAGATTTATTAGTTAGTACACTGTTTTCTAAGTAAATAGCAATGCAAAAAGCGAGTAAATTGCCAGAAGGTTGGTATGATTTGGCAATTATACAAAAAGCATAAGCAGTAACAAGAAACTCATTTAATCCTTGACACTTTTTGTTGGATAGTGTAAAGGTCATTTCAAGTTTCAGCTCTCAGCTTTAAAATTGGAATGATTGATATTAGTGAACTGCTAAAGCATTTTGTGTCTCACAAACAGCTATTTTTGGAATAGGTTAGACATATATTGCTCCAAAAATGAGTTTATGAAAAGGCTGGATTAACAGCCTTTGTGGTAAAACCACAATAAAAACTTTACCCTCCTATTGATTTCCTTCTCCCTTTCCACAGAGACACTGATGCAAATAGGGACTCTGGAGCTAGTTTCCTCATCCATTAAAATTCACACTTTGTTATACAGAACTGAAATATAGCATTTGTTGCAGTCTTTCACTAATCAGGCATGCAATTTCGCCTTACAATTTACCTCTAAACTTTTACATATACAGATGATATTAAACAATATAGGAATACCTACTCAATGTAAAAAGCAACAGAAAATAACAGTAGTTGTATTTAAGAGCAATATTTACTAGTTTTTCAGCAGAATGGAGCAAAGTAACTGCCATTAAAAATATTTTAACAAGGCATTTGTTTGCCAGTTCAACTAAATGAGCTCATCTTCACATCCATGCAGAACAAACTTAATCAGCTTAAAACAGAACAACAACAAATTAAAATCAAGTTAAGTGAAAGATACCAGCCTAAAAAGGCATCCAATAGTGTGTGTTAGAGAGAGACTATCAGTCTGAACAGCTACTCAGCAGTTTGTGTGGGAGTGCAGGGCACAAGTAAAAGCTGCAATACTAAGAGGCAAGAAAAAGATGCAAAACAGGAAAGCACCAAAGCACCTTAAAAGATAAACCTAAAGAGTCATGATTTAAACATTACTAACAGGATATAGAGTCCTGTAATCTTTGGGTAGTTTTATGTTATTCCATTATCATATTGGGTATATTATAGCTCCACAAGAACATTGTTAGAGTTACAGTAGGGCAATTCAATCTGCACATATAGCACATCCTGAATGGCATCAATGGACTGGGAATGCCTTCGAGACTTTCTGATGGCTTTCTAAAATGGGACTTCCATTCTTCTTCACCTACAGCAAGGTATCTTTAGACTAAGAGCCCGCTTAATGGGGACAGAAAGATCATCCCACTTGAAGAACTTACCCACCATGGAATCCAATCTTCCCTTCAAAAAGGATTGCATTTTTCTTCCCGCCTGAGCATTAGTCACATCCCCCTGGGGGCACTGAACCAGTGGCATAGGAAGATTCTTTTTCTGCTTGAACCATGGCAGTTTGTGTCTTAAGCACCACCACCACACTAGGATCAAGGCCTCAGAAAGAAAATTAAAAAGCACAGAAGGACCCACCCTCACAAGAATCGTCACCAAAGGAGCAATCCTTTGAAGGAAGAGTCAGGCCCTTAGTAATTATTAGAGTAACCAATACAGACGTCATCTAGAGACAAAGCTGCACCTAATTCCACACACAACGAACAAAAGGAATTTAAGACACTATCTTGGAGTAAGTCTTGCATAGGCTGTTTGTACTTTGTCGTCTGACACGGCTGAGCCCTCTTCTAGTTCAGCAGGAAATTTTGAGAAAATGGCAGAACTTCCTGACCCTCGAGAAGTTCTCTTGGAAGGCTTAGCTGATTTGGAAGCCACTATGCCTGGAGAAAGACATAACCGATGGACTTATTTTTGGACTAACAAAAGGAAGGATGGGCAATGGGAAAACAGACTCATGCATATAATCATAAAGGTTGGGCCATATTTTTGCAGAGTCTGTAGGTGGCGGGGTCTTCACCTTGAGTCACTGGAAAGAAAAAACAAGTTACCTAAAACTGGGGGCTACATTCTTTCAGCTGTTTCCTGCTGATGACAGAAGCCAAGGCACACCAAAACCAGAAGACTACCTTGTGGCAAAGTGCTCCTGAGGCGCAAAACAAAAAAAAAGAACCACCACTCTGCTCCTGAGGGAATTCTGCGCTACTGTGCATGCACAGAAATCACATGCAGTGCAGAATTTTCTTTTCTCAGCACAAAATACATTCTGCCAAGAAGTGCTGCACCCACCAGGGGCTGCTGTGGCGCCAGAACAGAGAGCAGATGTTCCTGGGTGGGAGCAGCCCCAGCTGCAGGTAGGGAAGAGAAAAGGCTCTGGTCCTCACAGCGCCCTGCCTGTGGGGCTAGGTCAGGAGGCATGGGATATGGGGGGATGGACAGGGTGGAACATATGGAGCTGCTGGGGAGTTACAGACTGGGGTTCAGAAGAGCTAGTTGGGGGACAGACTAGGGTGAGAGCTGACTGGGAGTGTGGGCGCAGGGACACAAGGGGATGGGGGTAGCTGAGTGGGGACACAAGGGTGCAGTCTCACGGTGGGAGAGGTGGCTGGCTGAGTGGAAGTTCAGGGACACATAGGGACAGGGGCAGATGTGCCTAATTGAATTAAAGAGGCTAGGGATCAGCGAGGGTCTGCACGGGGGAGACTCCCTAACAACCTTCCCATCCCACCCCCCAAAAAACTGTTCCATACTTCTCCCACCCACACCCAACAACCCTCCAAGTTCACACCCAGGCTCCTTCCCAGCAATTACTTTCCTCTACCATTACCCTTGACTTCCCCAAGTCTTTGCACTGCTTCTGAGGGGTGCAGGAAATACATTTCTGAATTGTAGTTTAAATAAATTATTACTCAAATTACATACTTGCTGACAGATTTTTTGAAATAAATTACCAAAATAATTGAAACTGGCATGATTATATTGTGTTATTTTGACATTTAAAATATGCAGACTTTTGCCAAATTTTAAACTATTGTATACAGAATTTTTAATTTATGGCGCAGAATTTTTAATTTTTTGGCTGCAGAATTCCCCCAGGAGTAAACTGCCACCAGCCAGGGTGGATTTGATTTAAATCACTAGTTAGGAAGACTTGATTTAATCATGGATTTCTACATAAAAGTGCATTCTTGTTGGTTGTTATAACCTTAATACATATTCTTCACAACTCAGAGATAGATGTAGGTTTCATTTTTAGAACGTACACACTATCCATTTTTAAAGTGATTTATTTTGAAAACTTTTCAGATTAGTTTTACCGCTATATCAGAAAAGGAATGATTGTTTGGTTATTTCATTTACCAAAGGTAATTGAAGCAGATATTTATGAAGTCATTGGGAGGTGAACTATCTCCAATTCAACAGGTTAATCATTAATATTTGGAGGATTTTCTTGCCCTGCTGTACTAGGAGGAGAACATCACCAGACAGACATTTCAATTTTTTTATTTAACTAAAACAACAATGTTATGTATTCTGAATTTTTTCCTTCAACAGGAAACATAATATTTTAACCAAACAAGCATATGAATTTTTGAATTTAGTTAAACATTCAAGTTTTTAAAAATCAGGTTTTTGTTAAAATTGTTTTATTGAAAAAACACCCCAAAAATTAAATCGACTATGTCAGCCAGGTCAACATGAGAAATTTAAAATATTGGCTTCTTCAGCTAACTCAGTTGTCTTCACCTTCATTTTCCTATTTGTTCGTTATCTGGAAAAGAAAAACAAGCTTTACTGCTTTTTCAGGTCCCAAACGATTTCTCAATTTGGAATGAATTAGTCCAGAGGAAGAAAATATTCTTTCTACGCCGGCAGAAGAAACTACTGCTGTTAAAAGTGAGATATTCACTTCAATAGTCTCTGAATCCAAGTGCTTAAATGACTTCCACCAGTTCACTGGTGTGACTTTCTTTAAAACATCATCAGCAAATATATTTCTTGAATGGTTCACCCTTAGCTCTGAAGGGTATTATGGTTGGCATTATGTAGGGATGATTGCTGGATGTCCACGTCACAGCCAACTCCTCTTCTTCAGCAGTTAAGGTTTGACCCTGGTACTGAGTATTGAGAATATTTGCAAGAAAATGAGCTGTAAATAGTGCTTGTCCCACTCGTTTTTTAATGCTTGTAATTTAACTCTGTTATTGCATATTTTTCTTTTTAAGATCTCACCCAGTTCTTTCCAAATTTCAACAGCGTCAGCAATAAAACAGCTATTTCCCTGCATTTTGTTCAAGGCTACAGAAATAGACTTCAGGGTACTCAGCATATGTTCAACATTTCTCTTAAGCCCAATGTTGAGAACTTTGGCTGTGACAGTGCCATCTATTTTTTCACAATTTTGTTCACAAACTGTCATCAGATTAGGCCCGTTCTTGATATAGTGCTCAAAACAGTCCACTACTGAGTTCCATCGCACGTCTTGTGGGAGAGTTAGCGTGGTTCCTCCCACATTTTTCAGAGCAGCTGCTGCAAAGTGGTTGTTATGGAAGTATTTTGCAATTTCAACAACATTAGCCTTTATTTCTGGAACACTGAAGTCTTTGGCTAGGAGATGCATCAAATGAGCACTGCAACCGTATGTTGTTAGCTTGGGACTCTTCTAAATAATTTCTTCTCATCTTGGATACATTTGCAGCATTGTCTGTGACCAAGCTGCATACTAAACATTTGAATTTTTTTTCCCACAGTTTGTTATAGCTTTTACTGCTACTTCTTGTAAGTATTCTGCTGTATGTGCATTTCCTGGTGTATCAATTGTTTCGGTAAGGAAGACATACCCTTCTTCTGTTATCACACAAGCACATACAACAGGATAATTGTGGACATTGTTCCACCCATCAAGACTCAGGTTAACAATTTTACCCTCTAGACCTTTTGCACACTGCTCAATTTCTCTTTCATACACTTTATCCAGCAATTTGTCTGCGACATCTGCTCTGTTGGTGGACTGTATCCTGGTTTTAAGGACTGAACCATGTTAATGAAGTGTGGGTTCTCAATCATATGGATAGGAGAATTTGTTGCATAAACAAACCGGTCAATTTTGTCATCAATTACATCCTTTTGTAATCTGCTGGTTCTTATCACAAACTTAACTATGGTTGTTTCTGGATGATGGAGCTTTTTTTTTCCTTTTTGCTACAGGTGATATACTGTGGCTATGTGACATACATGATGTGACTACACTATCATTGGCAGATAACTCTGAAACTATAGAAAATGATGGTGATCTTGAAGGTGGGTAGTCTTCAGAATCCTGTATGTTGAGGATGGATTCTCCTAAACAAAATAAGTCAATGCCGTTATTTAATTATTACCACCATACTGCTCATTTAGTATTACTCATTGCATTCACTGACACTCAGTACTACTTTAAAGGTGAAATTGTAAAAGGAAGATCTGCCTATTTCAGCTATTTATTTTATCACAACTGCATCTAAAATGATAGTAGCAGAGAGTAACAACTATATTTTTTGCTCAAACATGAGAATTCAAGAATAGTCCAGAAGGAAGACAGGCAGTCTTTAAGAAAGAAGTATGAAATAAAAAAAGTTTACCAACCTGAAGATCCTGCATGTTCAGACATGTTCCTTTCATCATCTTCAACGCAGCTTCCTCCTGAGAAGGAACACTTCTCATGATGTTGTTTCATTCAGGCAACCAGGCCTTGCATTTCTTTGTTGCACGGTTTGCATTTTGCACGCATGTCTGTCTTACCCACAGGTAAAGGAACTTCATTAAAATATTCCCAAACTGGATCTCTTTTATGGCCTGCTGCCATTATAGGTTTTCCCTTCTAGTGAGAGAATGGTAATGTAGATCTCAAATCAATGAAGGCTACACTCAGACAGACCTCAAGACTTCTGGAATATGCTGCTCAAACAGTTTCACTTTTGTTTCTGCCGCCTGTCCCTCCCGTCTCACATTTATCTCCAGACTTCTTCTCCTTGTCCAGATCTATTCCGCCCCCAACGATCTTCTATTCATTGAACTTTTTGAAACTTTGCACTTTTAGAGAGATGTAAGGGACTGACTCTGTGTACACAAATTTGCAGAGGAACAATAGGGTTGACGTCTTATTTCTCACTTCTATATATTATGTATTTATTTAAAAACATTTTTGCTGTTAACAAGCATGTTATCTCTGGAGTGGAGACACAAATCCACAGTTTGAGAACTGCAAAACTAAGCATCACTGATGGTATCTTCTAGACCAGGGGTCTCAAACACGCGGGCCGCATGCGACCCGCAGGGTTATTGCATGCAGCCCGTGAGCTCCTCACGGCCCCCCCACCCTCCCCCAACGTTTACCTAGAGCGGCTGCCTGCCTGCCCTGCCCCAGCGCCGGGAATCGGCTGGAACCTGGGGAAGGAGGGGCGCGGGGGTGTGTGTGTGGCAGTTGCTTCAGGCACCGCCCCCAGCAGTTCCCATTGGCTGAGAATGGGGAACTGTGGCCAATGGGAGCTTCGGGGGGCAGTGCCTGAAGCAACAGCCACACACACCCCTGCGCCCCTCCTTCCCCAGGTTCCAGCCGCTTCCCGGTGCAGCGCGGCGGCAGGGCAAGCAGGCAGGGAGCCTGCCCTGCCCCCGGTGTGGGTCGGGCCGGAGCCCGCCCCCCGCACTCCTCCTGCACCCCGACCCCCTGCCCTGAGTCCCCTGCCGCACCCCGACCCCCTGCCGTGAGCCCCCTCCACACCCTGCACCCCGACCCCCAGCCCTGAGCCCCCGCCACACCCCACACCCCGACCCCCTGCCCTGAGCCCCCTGCTGCACCCCAACCCCCTGCCCTGAAC